>JADRCD010000305.1:0-25144 GCA_019843815.1 Montemys delectorum
TGAGCATGATTGGAAGGTGAGTATGGAATCTTCTATTAGAGCTACCTGATGGGAAAGACTCTACCCCTAGAGGAAGGTATAGTCTGTAAGCCTTTATAAGTTAGGAGCTTTACCAAGTTATAAGAAGAGAAGACAGTTACAGGCAACCCAAAGGTTAGTTTTTTCACTCTCAAATAAGGAGTTTAGCAGCTGTTAAGGTATGGATACAAGTGCCCATCCATGGAGGGTTTGATCTAGTTTTTTTTTTTTTTGTAAGTATGCTAAAGGTACAAAAGAGTGTCACAGTTGATGACCTAAGACTCCAAGGACACATCCACCTTTTTCAGTTACGTAGAGGGAAAAAGGATGAGTCAGATCAGGGAGATATATATCTGGGGCCTTAAGGAGAGTCTGTTGAAGCTTTTAAAGGGCTTTGTAATAGATTTGAGAAGAGGTTCATGGGTGGGGCCTAACACTGCTTCATATAAAGGACAAAAAGGAAGGGAAAAGGAAGGAATCCACCAACATAAAAAGCTAACTATTCTTAGAAATGATAAAATTTCTTGCTTTGTAGAAGGAAAAGTTAGAGACTGAATCAGATTCTTTCTATCTAAGGCAATAGCCTTGTGGGTTGGGGTAATTGTTAGTTCCAAATAGGTGATCTGAAGGGTGGACAGTTGGACTTTAGAAGGTGAGATCCTGTAGCCTTGACTGGAGAGGAAATTTAGAAGAGCAGAGATGTTAGCTTGGCTAATTTCTAGAGAGGGGCTACAGAGAAGTACATTGTCTACATAAAGTATAACCTTAGATTTAGGGAGAGACAAGGAGAGTAAGTCAGAAGCCAGGGCCTGACCAAATAGATGAAGGCTGTCCCGCAATCCCTGAGGTAGAACAATCCTGGTAAGTTGGGTAGAAAAGTGGGTATCAGGATCTGTCCAGGTAAAGGCAAATATGTTTTGTGACCAGGCATCTAGAGGGATAGAGAAAATATATCCCTGAGATCTAGGACTGAGAAATGGGAAATCCCTGAGGGGATAGTGGAAAGAAGTATATAAGGGTTAGCCACAACAGGATGGAGAGTAACCACTGCAGAATTAATGTGCCTGAAGTCTTGTACCAGGTGATAGTTACCATTAGGGTTCTTAACTGCTAGTATAGGGGTGTTAAAGGGGGAAGAGTTGGGGCAGAGGAGTTTTTTTTTCTCAAGAGGTCAGAAATAATAGGCTTAAGTCCCGAGGCTCTGGAGAGAGAGAGGGTATTGAGCTCGTGTCATGTACCTGGTAGAGTCCAGTAATTGGATGACAAGGGGAGAATGGTGAGGGGGTGAGACCACATCTCTGGGTAAAAGGGTGCAGTTAGGAATTATTAGTTCATTTAGTAAAGTTACAGTAGCAAATATTCTCTTAAGACTCATGATATGTGTGTTTCTGGTTAACTTTTTAGCTAGGTTTTCAGCATTAAACATGATTTTCCTATTGTTAAGTAGGTCATAAGTCCAATTAGAGAGCTGTTGACTACATGCTTGGTATTTTACTTTTGTTGTTACATAGTCTATGGTTCTTTGGAGAGGGATTATCAGCCTAAGTGGAGTAATTTTATTTAATCTATGTTAATGTATACACACAAACTATAAGGAATCACATTATTACTTATTTTCTTAATATTACATATAATACATATAATCTGTGTGTATACATAAACAAGGAATAGATGTCTCATCAGGTTTTTAAGACATTCTTTCCAAAATGCATTTATGATTCTATCCTACAATTGTTTATTAACACTATAACAGCTTCAAAATAGGATGTTAATACTTTGCTTGGCTATAAAGATGAATTTACATTAATGCTGTCTTTTGCAGAAGAATTGTTGTGGGCATATTGAGTAACAATAATTAACATTTGATTACAGTTGATTACAATTGATAACAGAAGCTAAGTTTTCTCTACTTTCCTCAAAGCTGTTTGTCTTTGAACAGTTAATTTGCATCTCCCTTGACAACATTTAACAAAGGCTTAAGTCCTATGGTGAGCTTAAGGTGAAGTCTTAGCCAATTAAAATTTCCTGAAAGCTTTTGAAAATAATTTGAAGTAAGCAAATCATCTTTTCTTTCTTGAATTTTCCCATGCTTACTCGGTCCACACATTCAGTCATCAGAATACCACACACAGGGAGACTTTGGGATTCTGTCCACCATATGTCTTATCTCTCCAAGCATGCTCGTACCGAGAGGTCCAGACAGTCCGCAATAGAGATGTGGACTCTACCATAGCTTTTACTTTTGCTTGTCCCACCTCTTCCCATGGGAATGATTGTCTTATCCAGAAGTCACCATGCATCTTTTAGTTTTATTTAAGATTAAGCTTTATTAAGGAAGAGTGTATGTGTTTGAAATGAATGTTAAGGTTTCACAGTGCTTGTTTAGTATGGTTAATGTATACTTACTGTGACTCATAGCATGGTCATAATGTCATATTTTGGGGCTTATATTACTAGACAGAGGTGTTGAGAGGTGTTTTTGGGAAAAGGTTATAAGCTTTCCCAACCATCATGCATTGTGGCTGGATGTCTTACATGCAACTGTTCATTTTGTGCTCATAGATCTCCTATCTCCTTGGGAGTTAGGACATGTTCCCATGTTCTTGACAAGAAAGCAGACTTAGCATGGGCAGCTATCCCATAGTTCTAATATGAATTAACAGACCATTAAATGGTAAAGAATATATCCAGTTACAGAATTTTCATGGAAATAATTTGTTTGTAATACTCCCTCCTCTCCTCTGGCTGGGTCCTCCTCCCATCCCAACAGCCTCCCAGTCTGCTTTCCTGTAATGTATGTTCCATTGATTTCTAATTCTTTTTTTTCTTTATTCTGAGCATACAAGTTTTTATATAAACATGTTTCCTGAAGATGCTCCAACATGCAATAAGGATACATGCTCCACTGTGTTCATAGCAGCCTTATTTATAACAGCCAGAATATTCTAGGTTTTCCTTCATGTTTGTGGTTTTAGCTGTTCAGTCTTTGCTTTATATTTGGGCTCAGGTTCACATTGAATTCTTTTAATGGCTCCTCAATGACATTTATTAGAGGATGCACATCATGGCAACTGTTGTTTGCATTCTCTTGCACAAATTTCAAAATGGCTGCCCTTCTTGCTCCTCCTTCACTTCATATTCTTATTCTTCACCAGTTCTGTGTGAGATTTACCACATACTTCATCTACATAGTAAGATTGATCAATGTTCACATAAAAATCATTTGGACCAAATCTTTAAGAAGTTTGAAGATAGGTTTGTATATACTTCTCTGTTAGACAGAAAACCATACCTTGTACAATAATACACCATTCATAAAGGTTGCACAAGTACTTGTGTTAGGTATTTTGGTATGACATTCGCTGAAGATAAGGAACAAAATATCCACTCCACCATTAATGTTGGAACAATTCCTGCCGTAAACCTGTGTAAATACTCAGCAAAGTATAATAATTGTCTCACAAACTCCCACCCTACTAGAAGTGGCTTTTCTGTAACCCATGTCTTAGTTGCACAATGCTTGCAGAAAAGACTGGGCACCACATGCATTCACTCCCACTGGAATAGACAGCAGATTAAACAATGTCTCTGCTACAAAAGTCTTGACACCAAGCACAGGCACATGATTGTTCTTATCCTCACAGTTTTGGGCAGTTATTTATGCTGAATTAAGCATTGTCTACTTACAAAATAAGGATCCCTATCTACGTTTGGCAGCAGCATGTATATATGGATTTAAACATAAATATTTAGAAAGAAATTTGGCAACATGATAATTTGGCAAAAGAATAAGAGGTTTCCTTCAAGGTAAATAAATGATCTTTAAGTTATTTATTTTTAATCAGGGTTACAGAATGAAGCATTTCAAATATAATAAAAATCAAGTGATTTCTTACCCCATAAACCTTTATAACCACCATTGTACCCATAGGGCTATCTTGTCTGGCAGGTCTGTATTGTAATATCCAGGGTTCATCACTTGGGTAACAATCTTAATTTCATTTCTAAGCAACTTCCTGCATAGGACTTTTCAGCAGTAACTTTTGATTTAGTTTGAATTTTTGTATAACATCCCATATAGTATAAAGTGTTTTCATAATACACTCTGCCTTGCCACTCTCAAGGGGCATTTGAGCAGGGACTAGCGGGAACACCTGGAAGAGAAAGTGAGACAGGGGATGTGAAGGAATGACAGCAAGTCAAGAAGTCTGATCAAGCTGCAATTTTTAATTTTTCTCACTTAGATTATATACTCTTACAAGTAGAATAGGGGAAAGGAGAGGGGACAGAGTCATTTTGTCTTTGAGGGTGCAGGTGTTCTCAGGATCAGGATATTGGCTAGGTAAAAAGTTCAGATTGCTAGGCACCTGTCTATATGATGCCTGACTATTTTGCCCCTAACTGGACTAGGAGTTAAGCACTTGTTTATAGGACCTATAGATGTTTGGTCTCATAGCAGAATGAATTATTACATGTCTAACCACAACATCTGTTCTTAGCTGGGTCAATACTTTCCCATTGAGGCAGCTGTTGATTTCAGCTGGGCTAGTACATTCCCATGGAGCCTCGACCTCCATGGAAATGTGCCAATGTGCCAATAAGCAGTTATGGCTGCCAGAGCAGTCAGGCTGCTCCTAACAATACTCTACTAGTTTCAGTAATAACTTCACCAAATATCACATGTTAATTTTTTTATTAGATATTTTCTTTATTTGTATTTTAAATGATATCCCCTTAATCTGGTTTCCCCTCTGAAAAAAAACAAACCCTATTCTCTCCCCACTCCCGCTCATCAACCCACCTTGTCCTGTTTCCTGGCCCTGGCATTCCCCTACACTGGGGCATAGAGCCTTCATAGGACTAAGGGCCTCTCCTCCCATTGATGACCAACTGGGGAATCCTCTGCTACATATGCAGCTAGACATGTTAACTTTTGAAACCACTCAATAATATCATCTGTGTACCAAAAACCTGTAGAGTTGTAAGACTGTCACTTTTAATTTTTAAAGAGAAATTTCCAAGATTGTATGCATGTATTTTAAAGATAATACATGTATCTTTATAAAGTACACTGAGGAACAATGAGCCACATATGAAAGAGTAGTTGACAGTAAGACCAGAGAAATAACACTGAAATAATGTTACTACCAGTTATGGAATGCTAGCAGCCACTGTAGTAGGTAAGAAGCAAGAAACAGTGTTATCTAGAGTATACAAGGAGCCATGTCTTTGATCATTTATAATCTCAACCATGAGAAGTTTCAGATGTTATATTTCTGCATTCCAGACATGGCAGATAAAAACATGTATCATTATAAACTTCCATGCTTACAGTACTTTGTTAGGACAATTATAGAAGGCTAACACAAACTCTCACTTGATTTATTCACTGCAAAAAACTCATAAACATTATATATTAGTTTGAGGGAATTTTCAAGTGAACTCTCATCTGTTTCTTGGCTTTTGCAGGTGAAATTTTTGTTTACTATTAATCCAAGATATGTTGCTTTACAGAATATTACATTTATTTTCTTACTGGAGTAAACACTAGAAAGTGAGATATTTCTGTATAAAAATTATGTATCAATTAGTAGATAAAAATAAAATGTAATAAAAATTGTGCAGAATAAAAATAACCAACTGAATCTCTACAGACAACTTAATTGCTTCTGCCCTGTAAGTTTAGAATGTTTAGATAATCTCACAGAATCGCTTTCGAGAGGTCTCAGGTCTCTAGAATTTTCCCCACAGATATACTTGTATTGGCCTCTAATTGCAACGTAACTAAAAGTTATACCACTTTAGGAAGAACACATTATATGCTGTGCTTCATTGGCCATTAGATATTGACAGTCACTCTTAGCACCTATAGCCTTCCTGACCTGAGGATTTGCTAAGAGCCTTTAATAAAGATCTATGGGAAAAAAATAAAATCACATTGATTGACCTTTAAATGATAATCACTTCATGACAAGTTTTGGAGAACAGCATTAGGCACAGACACAGTTTGTGATTGACATGAGAGATGTGGTGTTGTCATGTTTCTAAAGCAAATTAAAAGGAAAAGAGCAGGTTCTTCCAATCAACTAAGACTCAACTGAGGTTTGGACTTTAATCTGTGAAAATGCGCTTTCCTTCCTCATTCTCTGCATTAGAGAATTTGTAGCCTTTGGACAACTGCCTGAGAGGGACTTCTATTATAGCTCTTATACAGTATTCTGTGGCTGATCTGGGGAGGTCAGTATGTTTCTGAAGATTGTCTGTTCTCTCCTTCGGAACTGGTAAGCTTCTTCTTTCTATGAAATTTTTATGATTTTTGTATGGAAAACTAGCAAGGTAACTACATTCACTGTGAGTTATTCTAAAGAAAAATGGGTGATTTCAATATGCTTTCAAATTGTGAGGTAAATTTGAAAAATTCCATCATATGAAATGTCAGAATTCTTATGACATATTATGCTTATTACTCTATAAAATTGAAAGAAAAAACCTCCAAAACTATATGATATCCTAGCTGACTAGGTTACAATCTAACATTAACTATATGTATTTGTTCTTAATGGAGTAAAGAAACAAGAAAAGAAAATAGCCTTTCCTCCATGATCTCATGCTAATTAACATTAATATACCTGTACATGCTGACAATGATATGGATAAAATCATAGATTTTCAATTATGTTGAAAATGAATTTAACTTTTGAATCTTGACTCTTTTTAAAAAGTGGATATATGATTTTTAAGTTATTATATATGCTTTAATTTTCAATTTTCTAAAAATGCTACTTGCTTCCTTCTTCAGACATAGACACAGAGACATACAGACACATGTTTACATATACAGTTTTTATTGCTGATCATAGAGATAAGTATATTCTAAGGTTTTTATGTATTTGTTAAAGGTGAAAGCAATGTTAAAGTCAGGCTTATAAATTCACATTTGGATTGTGTGAGGTGAACATAAAGTTGAGGAATAGTAGTTAGAACTGGTTGGATATTCTTCAAAAGCTTAAACTATAATCAAGAAATGTAACATACTACTATTACATGAGCAGAGACATAGATACACTCGCATCCAGGATTGAATTTACCATCAAAATTCAATGTAAATTTATAAGCTAAAGGCATCCCATGTATTGGTGACACTCCAACTTATGAACTCTGGTTTGGCTAATGTATCCCATTGACGAGGGATGGGGTGATTATTAAGAGTTAACTCTTCATATAAAAAGTAGAATGCAGACTTATCTACAATTATTAAACTGCATAGCTATACAGTTGAAATTAGCAGAACACTGCTAGAGATTCCACAGATTCAATAGCTTGCAATCTTGTATATAATTTACAATCATTTCTTTCAAAGTCATGCTTTTTTAATAGAAAAACAAACTGTATGCTCTTTTATAATGTGAAGTTCAATTCCACCTTTTTATCTTTTTGTAACTTTGACACTTTTATACAGATCACCCATTGATTCCCTGATAACCCTGATGGAGAACAGAACGGAAGTGATACAGTTCTTCCTTCAGGGACTTACTGATGACCCAGGCCTACAGCTTCCTCTCTTTATCATCTTTCTCCTCATCTACACCATCACCCTTGTGGGGAACCTGGGAATGATCCTGCTGATTGTCCTTGATGCTCACCTCCACAGTCCCATGTATATTTTTCTTGGTAATCTATCACTGGTGGACATTTGCTACTCTTCAGGTGTCACTCCAAAAGTCATGGCTGGTTTTCTAGTAGAAGATAAAGTCATGTCCTATAATGACTGTGCTGCTCAGATGTTCTTTGTAACAGGCTTTGCTACTGTGGAAAATTACCTGTTGGCCTCAATGGCCTATGATCGCTATGCAGCAGTGTGTAAGCCACTACACTATGCTAGCACCATGACTACAGGTATGTGTGTATGGATGATTGCAGGCTGCTACACCTGTGGCTTCCTGAATGCCTGTATTTATACTGGGGATGCATTTAGTCTCTCCTTCTGTAAGGCTTATGTGATCCATCATTTTTTCTGTGATATTCCAGCAGTCATGGTACTTTCTTGCTCTGATAAACATGTAAATGAGTTGGTTCTTGTTTGTGTAGCCAGCTTCAATATCTTTTTTGCTTTCATAATCATCTTAATGTCCTACCTAATGATTTTTACCACCATTCTAAATATACGCTCAGCTACAGGACACCAAAAGGCCATGTCCACCTGTGTTTCTCATTTCACTGCTGTTTTTATTTTCTATGGAACAGTAATTTTCATGTACTTGCAGCCTAGTTCCAGTCATGCTATGGACACTGACAAAACTGTGTCTGTGTTCTATACCATGGTGATCCCCCTGTTGAACCCTCTGGTCTACAGCCTGAGGAACAAGGAAGTCAAGAGTGCATTCAGAAAGGTTATTTTCAGGCCAAAATGATATTATATTGATTTTACACATTTGAGACATGCAATACCTGAATTCATTTTTCTCACATACTTTTTCACTGATTCAGATTTGATTTGTTATCTCTCTGTCTGTCCATCTGTCTGTTGATTTATCTATCTATCTATCTATCTATCTATCTATCTATCTATCTATCTATCCATCTATTTATCTATCTACTATGAATCATTTGTCATTTATCTAATAATCCATGCATTCATTTATCAGCTGTGTGTGTGTGTGTGTGTGTGTGTGTGTGTGTGTGTGTGTTAGTCCTGAATCATATTTGAAAACTGTCAGGTTGAAAGGAACCTCTAGTTTTCCAAATTCCACAGGTCAGTGTATATTTCTATAAATAACAGTCTAGGCTCAGCTGAAGCTGTACTATAGAAGAATTATGGCAGAGAGATAAAAGTCTAATGTCAGCATTTGCCAAGAACATGAAAAAATGTATTTCTACTTGAAAAAAGAGTCACTTCCCTTGCCTATACATGTGGTTGTATACCAAACCCATGCTGGCCTCTAGACTTTCTTTCTCCCCACTCACATACATTTGTTATGTATTTCAAAGTCCATTTTTGCCTCCAGATCCCTCTCACCTTTCCCATTCCTTCTCTACTATCATAGTTCCCAGGCTATTGCAGGTCATAGGGTTTCCACTTCCTTCACACCTGTTACTTCTCTATATGAAGCAAAGCTATTCCCCCTCTCTCCACAATTGTCCTTTTCCCCTCTATTGTTATTCTTGCTTCTCTTGCAAATAGTCCTGGCTACATATAGTCTACTTTTTCCTCTCTGCTTTGAACTTTCCCAGCTGCCTCTGGCTGTTCTCTCCTATCTACAATAAAACCCTTCCCTGAATCATTGAGCAGCCAATTTGGTGGTTCCTTTGTTGAACCTAGCTTATAAACAGCAACACTGAATTCAGTTTCCTGAAATTATACCTTATAGTAAAGGACATATTCAGAGTTATAATATCTGAATGATAATAGTGGTGTTGTTTTTAATCAAATAAAAATAAAATATACATCTATTAAATGCATCTTTTATCAATTTATTTTTAACTTGTGTTAATATGGATGTTTGTAAAACTGGAACATAATACAGACCATCCATAGAAGTTCTCATGTCTTATGAGTGAGGACACACTGACTTATCTGAAGCCAGTTTTCCAGAATGAAATGCATTTTGGATCTGTGTGGTAGTTTTATTGTAGTCTAACTATATTGCATAATATTTTAGCATGAAAGTATTGTTGTGAAAGATGGTGGTAAACCCATGGAGTCTCAGCATTCAAGAGGCTGATATGCATATATTTATAATACTTTGAAACTAATTTACATTCTTTACCAAGACACTGTCAAAACAAAAAGATGAAGAAGAAAACCAATGGAAAAAATAACAAAAATGTCCCAACTGATATTTTTCTTGGAGCTAGTAACAATGCTTTTGAAAGTAAGTGCTCTTGGAAGTCATGGTTCTGCAATGATTTGTCCTAATCAATTCTGAGAGGGCTCAGCCAGATAAAATGAAGTAGAAAATCAATCTGTCTATTTCTTTGTCTCCATCTCTAATTCCTTCCTTCCCTTCTCTCCCTGTCTTCCTTTGTGTGAGAGAGATATCTATCTTCTGTCAAATCTAGGTCCCAGAACCACTGGATCACAAGTCCTTGATTTCTCCTTCCACTTTTCTTTTCTCACATGTGTGAACTGTGTCTTAACCTACAAGGCTGCCTGGTTTAACAGCTTTCCCAGGAAACACAATGTATATTTTTGACCTCTATAATCACATGAACTGATGGCAAATTTTCCATACATGTGGTATGGCACTTATTGACTGTGAAGTGCTCATCCTTAAAGAAGCCATCTGTATCACCTCTTCCACCACATGAAATAATATAGAAGAAGGGGTCGGAAAGGCTGTTCATAGCCTGTAGTTGAGAGGACTTCTGTAAAACAGTGACTTTTGGACATGACATTGCTGCTGCACCCATAAACTTCAGTTGTGGATACCTGTGTAAGGAATGAACAAGATTTGGTGCATCAATATTTTATCTTGTAAGGGGGAGGGGCTTATGGGGATTGACCCATCCATCCCTGAGGACTATTGACAGATGATGATGGATGGTGTACTACATTATTAATAAGTTGCTCATGCTCCAATAAATAATCCCTTCATAACACTCATATAAGTGAACTTATTTTAACTTAATGGGCTATATATTAAAAATATGAAAGTTGGAAAGAAAGTTGTTGAAAAGAAGGATTTCATTGGGAGAAGAAGGGGAATGAGTAAGGGTACTGAGGGGTAAGAAGGACTATACTTCCTCATATACATATATAAATTTCTTAAATAATAAATTTTGTAAATTAAATTGTCACTTGATATTTAATTTTATGATTTAAATTTAAGCCTAATATTTTCTGTTACTTCTACAATTTTAGACTTTTTCGCTGCTCATTTATATACTATTTGTCATTTACCACATTGACTATCTCCTCACATGATCTATCTTCTTCAAAGTCTTTATTAATATTTATAGTAGCTTTTCTATTCTTTCTAAGTAAACTATTAACCATACTACGGATATGACTCTAACTTGTTTAAAGATGCCAAAAATATACAATGTAAAAAAAGAAAGCATCTTCAATAAATGGTTCTGGTCTAACTGGCAGTCTGTATGTAGAAAAATGAAAATAGATCTATGTTTGTCACCTTGTACAAAGCTCAAGTCTAAGTGGACCAAGGACCTCAATGTAAAACCAGACAAACTGGATCTAATAGAAGAGAAAGTAGGAAAGAGCCTCAAATTAATTGGCACAGTGGGAAATTTCCTAAACAGAACTCCAATGTCTCAGGTTCTAAGGTCAAGGATTGATAAATGGGACCTCATGAAATTGGAAAGCTTCTGTAAAGCAAAGGATATAGTCAATAGGACAAGTCAGCAACCTACAGATTGAGAAAAAATCTTCACTAACTCTACATACCACAGAGGGCTAATATCCAAAATATATAAAGAACTCAAGAAGCTAACAGCCATGAAACCATACAACTGCATCAAAATGTAAATGAAGAGAATATCCAATAAAATGGGCTATAGAAGTAAACAGATAATTCACAACAGAGGAATATCAAATGGATGAGAAGTACTTAAAGAACTCTCAAAAGTCCTTAGTCATCAGTGAAGTGTAAATCAAAACAACTCTGAGATTCCACCTTACACCAATGAGAATGGCTAAGATCAAGAACTCAGGTGGCAGCATAAATTGACAAGGATGTGTAGAAAGAGGAACACTTCTCTGCTGCTGGTGAGATTGTAAATTGGTACAACTACTCAGGAAATCAATCTGTGAAGGTTCCTCAGAATATTGGAAATAGATCTACCTGAAGACCCAGCTATACCACTGTTGGGTATATACACAAAAGATGCCCCACCATACCACAGGGACACATGTTCCACTATGTTTATAGCAGCCTTATTTGTGATAGCCAGAAGTTGGAAACAACCCAAATGTCCCACAACAGAAAAATAGATACAGAATGGTTCATTTCCACAATGGAATACTGCTGTGGGCTGGCCAGTCTGGACTTCCCTTAACCTGCAGGAGAACAGGGTCCTAGTCAGGTGGACAAGGCATCGGTGAGAATGACAAAGTCGACATAAGGAAGTTCTGAGTCTGAGCGTATTTCTCAAAAATGGCATCAGACTTTTACAGTCATTACAAAAGAGAAATGAAAAATCTGGTAGCTCAGCGATAGAGGTACATCTGAGGCCATCTGAAACACACTGGGTCTAAAGCAGCCACCTCTTTGGGATAGGTACTGCACCCCCAGGCCTGAGCACTCTGGGCCAGGGGAGCTGAGGACTGCATGAGGCTCAAAGCTTGAATGCTCTTTCTTGAATGCCTGAATCTTGAATCTGAATTTGTTTGCACAAAGTGAAAACCAGGCTTGTATAGTATACAGAAATCAGGGGGAATGACAAAAGTCACGTAGGCAAGTAATGGTCACATCAAGGTTGGTAAGATCAGGCATCCAGGTGCAAAGCAGAAGAGCAGTGGCGTCCTTCCCCCCTGGGGCTATCTTGGCAGTCCCAAGCTAATTCTCTGGGTCTGTTGTAGGACAGCACCAGGAAGTCCCATTCTAGCAGTTCCTGAGAATGCTCTTAAGTGAGGGAAGCCCTTCAATTCCTCTCTGGTATGTAAAACAATTCTGTCTTCTGTGGGACTGCTCTGAGAATTCTAACTATGTTTACAGTTAGCAATAGTGCCTGACCTCTATTCCTAACTCTGGGGACACCCTGTTTGATAAGACAGCTTCCTTGTGAGAAATTTCAAACTAATGACAGCTTGGTTAATAAATTAGGATATAATGGAATGCTGTGCTGGCCAGGGAACAATGTTTAATCTTAGTTTTAACTATTTACGAATTATTTCTTGGGGCACCTTTATGCCTGAAGAAGAAGGCATGTTGAGTATTAGAAAGCCTAATTTGGAAAAATTCTGAGTTAGGAGATGCCAGTGACTGACTGAATACCCTGGAGGCAAACTCCCTTTGAAATCTTAAGCCTCTGCCTGACATGTAGACTTTACTAGAGTAGATGAGTGGATGTAGCAGAATACTACTCAAGTATTAAGAATGAGGACATCCTAAGTTTTGCAGGCAAATGGATGGAACCAGAAAATATCATACTGAGTGAGATAACTCAGACTCAAAAGGATATGCATGGTATGTACTCACTAATAAGTGGATATTAGCCAAAAAATGTACAGAATATCTAAGATGGATTCGACAGAACTTAAGAAGGTCAACAAGCTGAAGTGCCTAAGTGAGGATACCTCAATCCCACTTGGGAGCTAGAAGAAAGCAATCATGGAGGTGTAAGGGAGGGAGGGACCTGTGTAGAAAAGGGGACAGGGAAGGGAAAAAGGAAACATGATCATGTATTGTGTGTTGGGGAACAGGACTAAAGCCCTGTGGACCAATAGAAAAAATTCAAACAGGCAACCTCTGGAGTTAGGAGGCATGGTGATCCTCTAGAATGTAGACCTGGGAGGTAAGATAGTTTCAGGACTCAAAGGGAGGGATCTTGGATGAAATGCCATACAGTGGGGAGAGAGAACTTGTAGGGTACACCTCCAGCAGAAAGACAGGGCATCAAGTGGAACTCTGACCCATAATTGTTCTTGTAGGTTCAAAATGGAGAACCTGAGGGAAAGGGGGTTCAATGACAGGCCCAAATTTGTATCCAGGTCAAGGGGAGGCCCCAAGGCCTGACATTATTACTGATACTATGGTGTGTTTACAAACAGGAGCCAGGCATGGCTGCCCTCCAAACGGCCGAACAAGCAGGAAAAAGAGTCAGATGTACATATTTACACTTAACCAATGGACAGAAGCTAGTGACCCCTGTGGTTGAATCAAGGAAAAACTGGAAGAAGTCAAAGAGGAGGCCGACCATATAGGAAGACCAGCAATCTCAACTAACCTGGACCCTGGAGATGTCTCAGATACTGAGCTACCAACCAGGTAGCATATACCAGCTGATATGAGGCCCCCAACACATATACAGCAGAGAACTTCTGGGTCTTGACTCAGTGAGAGAAGATGCACCTATCCATCAAGAGACTTGAGATTGCAGGGAGTGGGGAGGTCTAATGGGGTGGAGATGGGGGCTAGAGCCATCCCCTTGGAGATGGGGGTCTGGAGGAGGTATGGGATGTGGAACTGTCAGAGGGTGGACCAGGAGGGAGAAAAGACTGGACTGTAAAATGGATTAAAGAATCAAAACTTAAAGAAAAAAACAAAAACAAAAAAGTCATGGTCAATGGTACCTGATTAGATGTCTTTGTTGTAGTAGATCTCAAAAAAATATTTAAATGAGTAAATAGTAACCTTGTACATGAATATATTTTTACTCTTTATGTTTTTATTTAACTGTTTGAGATTATTATTTTGTAGGTATTAGATAATACCCACCAGAAACATAATAGGTTCTTGGTAAAACACAAGTTTCTCATTTTTTTTTATACTCCAGACTTCATTCCTCTCATATTGTAGTCATTAAATAATAATTAAATTTTTAGTATATTCATCTGGATATCCCAATAAAATGAGCATAATTAACTGAACACAAAAATGTAAACATATAATAAATCCATGTCATATTACAGCAAATTTCTCACATCCATTTTTATTAGTCTTGTCAAGAAATCTATGAGTGTGTCTTCACTTTAAAGCACTCTGTGTGTACCTGCTTACATCGATTTGTATTGATATGAGAGAAAGAATATTGCATGAAAAAGGATTGAATATGATAATATAGTAAATTAATTTTTTACACTCTGATGTAAAGTTATCATAATCTTGTTATTCACATGTCACTCTTCTGAAAAAGATATCATTCTGAATGCCAACACGTCATTGCAGAGGTGGTCACTTCAGATCCTTGTATTGGAGTAGGGTGGGAAATGTGATTCATTATAGAGTTAAGATGAAGTTAATGTTTCCAAGTGCTTTTCATTCTAAACACCTAAAATCAAAGCTGTAAACATCATCTTAACCTCAATACAATCTTTGTGAATGCACTTTTCACATCCTTGTTCCTTAGGCTGTAAACAAGAGGGTTCAACATGGGGATGACCATAGTGTAGAACACAGATGCGATTTTGTCAGTGTCCATGGAGTGACTGGAGCTTGGCTGCAAGTACATGAATATGAGTGTCCCATAGAAAATGGACACAGCTGTGAAGTGTGAGGCACAAGTTGAGAGAGCTTTATGATATCCTGCAGCTGAGTGGATCTTTACTATGTTGGTAAAAATGAACATGTAGGATATTAAGATGACTATAAGGGCAAAAAACATATTGAAGCTGACTACATAAATAAGAATCAGTTCATTAACATGTCTATCAGAGCAAGATATAATCATGACTGCCAGAACATCACAGAAAAAATGATGAATGACATTGGATTCACAGAAGGAGAGACTTAATGCATCCATAGTATAGATGGAAGCACTGAGGAAGCCACAGATATAACAGCCAATTACTATACATGCACACATGTGTGTAGTCATGGTGGTGGCATAATGTAGGGGCTTACACACTGCTACATAACGATCATAGGCCATTGAGGCCAAAAGGTAGTTTTCCACATCGCCAAAGTTTGCAAAAAAGAACATCTGAGAGGCACAAGCATTGTAAGACATGATCTTGTCTCCTGTAAGGAATCCAGCTATTACCTTTGGAGTTACTGTGGAAGAGTAACAAAAGTCCACTAAGGACAGATTACCTAGGAAGATGTACATGGGGGTGTGGAGCCGAGAGTCCAAGAGAATCAACAGGATCATCCCCAGGTTTCCTATGAGGGTGATGGTATAGATGAGGAGGAAGGTGGTGAAGAGTGGAAGCTGCAGGTCTGGGTCATTGGTGAGTCCCACAAGGATGAAACATCTCACTTCTGTCCTGTTCTCCATTAATGATATCAGGTAATCAACAGAATGTCTTAGAATTTTTAAAAGAAAAAATAGTAGAATAATGGTTTGGAGAGATAGTTTAATGGTTACATCTCTGGATTTCTATTCCAAAAACCCAGCATCTACACAGCAGCTCACAATTGTTTGTAAGTAAGAGAGGATCTGTCTGACACTTTCCTCTGGCCTGCTCAGGCATAAGGCACACATTTTATATAGACATACATGTAGGCATGGCACCTATCCACATAGAATTAATTTTTAAAAATATTTAAGACAGGATAATAAAGCAATTGGAATCTGTGAAAATTTAATTGTTTTTCTATCTATCTGTCTGTCTGTCTATCTATCTATCTATCTATCTATCTACCTATCTATCTATTAGCCAAATATAGACAGTTTAGTAAATATAATGTGAAAGTCGTTCCTTTTAATGTGCCTATGTACCTGTAAACTTTTCTTGGACTGTGTAAAACTAACACTACTGTACTTATGTGACAAAAGATAGTATAGAAATAGCCTGTGGTCTGTCAAGAGCATAATGACTTTGATTACTATTATACCCAAATAAATTGTCATGTATAAAATATATACATTTTTCTGCATTTTTAAATACACAATTACCACTTCCTGTTCTAGATCCTGGTAAACTGTTATCTGTTGCAAGCTAATAGTCAAAAAAAATTTGACTTAGTTATAACAAAATAATTTTTTCTTTTGTTTTATTACAGTAAACTGAATGGCACACTATGTTGTAAATTCTTCATGACTATATAATTTTTCTCATTAAACAGCAATTGAGCAAGTAACCACTAATCAAACCATGAAATGTTTCTTCTGAATACTAGAATGTTATAAATGAAGTAATTAGCTCTGGATTGAATTTTAACATTTTTCTACATACATTCTCATGCTTTTAATATGACATATCTAGATACATTAATAGGGACATATTCAGAAGCATGAAGCTATGACTAGATCACAGAAGGCTTTATTTTTAATCAATATTATTCAACACTGAAATTTCTAGTCTTGTTGTATTTACAATTATGTTAGAATAATGTTAAACTGCAGAATCAGTTTGGAATAAAGACACATCCTTTAAACAGTGAGTTCAAGTCCTTAGAAGAGATATATACCAGATCATCCACCTAGAAAACACCCTTGTCCTATAAAAAATCATTTTGCCATATGCAAACAAAGACAATAATGAGGCCTACTTTGAAATATTATTACAAAAATAAAAGAGCATGCCAAATGCAATATGATACAGGCTGTTAACATGGCTTAATGTGTACTACTGATCATGATGTCATTGCTATGTGATAATGGCATAGAAGGCTTTTGTTCTGAGTAAGTTTAAGTCCTGAAATTCTTTGCCCAAATTGCCTAATCTGCATTTGGGCCACTGATATTGCTTGTGCATTCTCATGATACTTGGTTTGTTTTCACTCTAAGACTATAGATGCTGATCATGCTATTACACATGGACCATTCTTTTCAAAATTTTCATTATTGTAATCCTTAGTTGTAGATATAACTTTCCTCCCTTCTTAATTTTTTTTGTTTTAATCTTCTCCCTATATCTTCCAACAGTGGGAAAAGAGACCAAGTTAGCCCAGTTTCCTACAATATGGGTTTCTTAATCTCTGATATATGTTGTTCTTGCAGTCTAGTGATAATTAAATTTTCTTGTTTGGCTTAGCATATTTGCAATTTTCTTTATGTTGAGCTTTTGTCCATTTTAGTTCTGTATTATACCTTGAAAAATATTTAAGTTGCCAGTCTTACCTTATATAATAACTTTCTTTATTGGCTATAGTATATACAAATGGAGTTTGTGTATACACATGCATGCATGTGTGTATGAGAGAAAAGAGAAGTAGAAAGAAAGTATTCTTTATTACTCTATTCATAAGAAAACTTAGAATCTAAGAAGATAAATGAGAAACACAGTTTTTGAGAATACCATGCAAAACACTCAGGCATAAGAGCTACAGATTACATACAACATAAACCTGACCTCAGGGCATAAGATTTTAAATATGACTGTGAGAGTATTCATGTATGTCTAAGACTTCATCAGTGCACAGAAAGATTATTATATCTTCTGAATCTGTGTCTTTTCTGATTGTTTCTTATAGCCAATTGAATGAAATAAATACTGAATAATACAAAAATTACATCAATCATCTTGTATTTTCTATTCTTTCTGAGGGCATTTTTTAATATTTAAATTATCAAAATTCCTGCAGTGTTTTGATGTTTATACCTTGACTCAGTATCTCAAAACTAGTTTTAGAATAACCTTTAGCCTTTAATCTGTTTCAGCCATCATCGCTATTTTTAAAGCACCGTTTTCAAACAACTCACAGTAGTTATACACAATCCATTTATTTTATGGAATTGTCCTTCTCACTGGCTTGTAAATGTCCCATTTATAGAAGAATAAATACTCTAAATAGTTACTCTAAAACCTTAAAAATCTGCTATGTAATATTTCTCAAATCTTCTTCCACTTTGTTGCTCTTAGGAAATGGTCAATGTTTTCAGCTTGTCTTAAGCAAGTGGTCCGGACAGAATTTCAACAAAGACCAAATTCTGAATTCATGATGAATTCCTTCTTTTCCCTCGAAAGAGTCACATACCTTTTTATCCAGAGTACATACTACAGGAAAAGGAGACAAGATCACTTTTATAATTCACAGATTGTGTCAGAACAAAAAAATTCAGGAGACTGTCAAGGAACACATGAAGAACTTACCAGATAAAAGCCAATCAATGTGACTTTTTAATCTTTGAGTGTTTTTTTCTCACCTTTCTTGAAGTCTCATAGCTAATCCTCAAGTAAGTCCAAAGACCTGCATGCGTTAATAATGACTGCCATTAATAAAAGAAGTAGCATCTAATATTGAATAGCACACAGTATTTATCCTAATTGTCATATTGGTATTTCAGAAACTAGTACGTGGAGGTGTGAGGAGAATTTTAGATATTCAGAGAGCTCTGCAGATTCCTCCAGAGTATAGCTGAAGATCTTCATACTGTTTTCTTAGGGAAAAAGAATAATTAACTGGCCTTGGGGACCAAGCTTGCTTCTTAGAAGTTAAATTTCATTTTGAATAGATGAATGAAAACTTAAAAGTGGTACATATTAATGAAGTGCCATGCAGTGCTTTTATATATAATGTATATTGTAAAGTGTTCAAATTACATTAAGTATGCCTGTCTTCTCAAGCAGTATTTATTTACAATTAAAAAAAAACTTTCAAAATTCTTCTTTGTAACTTTTTTCTTTTCTTCCTGCCTATACAAAGAGTATACTACATTTTTTTCTATCTATAGTAACACTTTGTCCAATAACACATGTGAGCTTCTTGTTCCTAGCTAACTGTAACTTCCTAAAATATCTAATGGACACTGATTATTCTTTATGAGCCATCCATTCTAGTACTTTACAGAATGGTCTGTGTTACTTTTTATAAAAATGTCTACTTATTTTTTCTGACCAGTAATTTTAAAAATTTTTTATTACATGAATGTGTTTTTTTCTTCATTTACTAGTCTATAATGTTAGTGTGTAGAAGTCCAAGAACACTCAAAAAATCAGTTTTCTTCTTCCCTCACATGGATTCCAGGATTTGAACACAGATCATCATCTTGTAAGCAAGCTCCTTTACCCATCAAGCCATCTCACTAGAACCCATTTATCCATTACTTACTATTGAGTTTTGTAATTATTTTTATAATTCCAAGAAAATCAATTTTAATGTTTTCAGAAGAAAATAGCAACGAATATCTTTGTGACATTGCATGAGGGAAGACTTATAAAATGGTAATAATACTGAGCTAAATAAACATATGTATTGCTACTTAGTTTCTCTGGAAAACAAGGAAATAGCACTTAATATAAAGAAATACTTTATTTCTCTCAACCAACTGACAACCCTTAAAACTCATACTGTACACTATTAATAAGCATATTGATCAAGAAGAACTGGTAGAGACAAATTGACAGCAATAATCTGATAATGTCTAAAAAAGTAGTAGAATGTCAAAACTCTGCAACTCAAAAACTGTATTTCTAAATATATCACCTAAAGAAACTCTTCCAGATATACACAAGGAGAAAGACTGAAAGTAGCCATTGCAGCAATCTTTTAAATAGTCAAAATTGAAAATCCATATATTCAACAAAATATTAAAGTTCTCATATGAAATATATGTTAATAACTTAAACTGGAGGTAGATAAAAACACATATAAATTAGAGCATGGTTATAGCTCAAAATGAATAAGTAAACACATACTGACACATGTAATGTCATAGTGTAAGCATAAAAAATTTTCAGAACATGCAAAATAATACTACATGTTGTTTATAATTGATGTACATGTAATACAAGCTGAATGTGTAGAAGTGACAAACATCAGCTTCTTCGAAGTTTGGCCTAGAAGCAGAATATGAAAAGGTATACAAATATATGACTCTACTAATCAGAGTCTGATAGTTTAAATTAAAAATTACTACATGGCATACAATTTTCATTGCTGTTTAAGACAGGTACCTCTATTTAGATCCTGTTGGCTTTGAACTCA
The DNA here is from genome assembly GCA_019843815.1 of Montemys delectorum. NCBI lineage: Eukaryota > Metazoa > Chordata > Mammalia > Rodentia > Muridae > Montemys > Montemys delectorum. The sequence continues at coordinate 20,508 of JADRCD010000305.1, forward strand.
GAATCTTCTAGCCCCAGACTCTCAAGTGATGATATCTTAAGCACATTCCAGAAAGCATGGCTATAATCAACCCTTTAGGAGAAAGAAATTAAAAAAAAATAAAATAGAAAGAAAGAATGGAAGGAAGGAAGGAAGAAAGGAATAAAGGGAGAATGAGAACGAAAGAAAAAGGAGAAAAAGGAAAAGGAAAGCTTGTCATGTCTTTGAGTTAAAACAAAGAGTTGTATTTACACTATGGGTAATCTAAAATATCTACAGAACTTTACAAGTCTTGAACATCCTGAATTGGGCATTTTAAGAACTCTTTAAATTGATTTTTATCAATCTTTTTTACATTTTTATTTTATTTACATATGTATGTATGTATGTGTGTATGTATGTATGTATGTATGTATGTATGTATGTATGTATGTATATATGTATGTATTATTGATTTACCTGGATTCTGACTGTTCCTGATTGCCTATTGCTGGGGAAAATTGCATAATTCTAAAGCTACAGTATTTTGAGTCAAAAATGTCTTGTCTTACTCATTCTCCATTACAGAAAAAAAAACTTAAAAATATCTTTTGTAGTTTCTCCACTCTAACATTATGCACAGTCTACATTAGGCAAGGATGCAATTAGAAAGTTGGTAGCTGGCATCATTCTGCTCCTCCTAAAAGCACCTCTTGTCACCTAAAAATCGTCTCAGTCTTTCTCAGCAGAGTCATTCAGACAGTAGCACGGCCCAAATTTAACTACACAACTATGCTTAGAAAAAACGGTGTTGTAGAATCTGTGCCTTTTTACAATGTCAGCATGCTAGTGAGACCTAGGGATCTAGGGAGAGTGACATGTGAGCTTTGTCACTAACTGCGTCTCTAAACTCTTCTGTTTAACAAGTGCTCATATATTCTCCCCAAAACAATCACAGTAATATTAATATTAACTCAGTGTATCCAGCAGGATTTTCACAGCTACTCACTGTCAGTGCAATCCACTTGCAACTAAGCCTCCAAGATGAGTGACACACATGTCACCAAAAACTAATAATGAGAAGCAAACTCATGCAAACCAAGTCCCCTAAATGTAAGTGTGTGTGGTTGATATTAGCCACCATTCCCAATATGAAGTAAGAAGACAAAATAACCAACAATGAGCTCCTAGGTCAGAAGCCACATTCGGTCATCAATACTGAGATCAGGTTCTTGGAGTTCAATTCCCTGGGTTCTGGGAGTTAGCCAAATAGATGAAAAGAACATTTCCTAAGCCACTCTGGAACACTTGGCAGGAAATTAAATACATCCCCATGCATCATCCATGAGTATACTTTTGAGGTACAAAGGAACATAAGCAGAAGAACCAACAGGATGCATAATAATAAGACAGGTTGAGAGGAAATAACACCAAATACTCCATGGGAGGAAATAGTAAGTAGTAGCTGGTTATTCAAGTAACAAGCCAGTGTTCAAGGGAAGGACCAGCCTTTAAGGGTCTGCTTGCATATATTTGGTATTTTAGCCACACACTATCAAGACATGTTTATTTTAAATTTTAAACTTTCATTTGGATATATTCCTTCCAACTAAAACAGGGTTTCTTTTTTTCCTGAAGGAATGAGAATGTAGAAGAGAAGGAAGCTGAAGATTTGGGACTATAGGGAACAGAGAGCAAATCTCCAAGGAAAGGGAGTCATCAAATGGTATCAAAAAACACAGTGCATACACAGACATCTGACACTGAATCAGACCATGTTTGATTCAGAAAAGAAACAAAGCCAGCATTTTGGGGTATTTGGCAGCAAAACCAGAATTTGGGAACAATGGGCCTATGACTCTCAGATGACTGGTGTCCTAGCTTTTGGGTAGTCCTCAGGAGCAAGAATTATAAAGTAGGAGGACTGCAAGGTACCATCCTCAAAGTTACATTCAGTACAGGAAAGTCATCAAAAGGCATCTGGTCAAAGCAGTGTCCCTGGTCCTCATTCTGCTCCCCTCTGCACATTCCTTAATTTCCTCATGTATCTCAAACTCCTTCCCCAATTAAGGTCCTTGTTCTTTCTATTCCCTTTACTCACAACTACCGCTACATAGCATTTGAAGTGGCCAGCTTCTTACCTTCAGGGCTCAGAACCCTGTTACTGCTGCAGTGAACAAATAATCATTACTACTAAAATAACTCCTTAGATGACTCTTCCTCTCCTTTGTAACATGCGTTGCTGTGTGGAAGTATCTGACGTGTGTGTTTTGTATTTTTCTTTTTTTTAATTAGGTATTTTCTTTATTTACATGCCATGCGGTATCTCCTTTCTCAGTTTCCCCTCAGGAAAAAATAAATAAAAAACAAAAACAAAAACAAACCCCAACTTTTCTTTTCTTTTCTTTTCTTTTTTTAATTAGGTGTTTTCTCTATTTATAATATCTCCTTTCCCAGGTTCTCCTTGAAAAGAAAAACGAAAAATAAAATAAAATAAGAAAAAAAAACCAAACTAAAACAATCCCGTGTTCCCTCCCCCCTCCCCCTGTTCACCACCCCACCCTCCCCCACTTCCTGGCCCTGGCATTCCCCTACACTGGGGCATAGAACCTTCACAGGGCCAAGGTCACTGACTTCACCATCTTCTGCTATACACATGCCGCTGGAGCCATGATTCCGCCCATGTGTACTCTTTGGTTGGTGGATTAGTCCCTTGGAGCTCTGAGGGTACTAGTTAGTTCATATTGTTGTTCGTCCTAAGGGGCTGCAAACCCTTAAGCTCCTTGGGTCCTTTCTCTAGCTCCTTCATTGGGGACCCTGTACTCATTTCAATGGATGGCTGTGAGCCTCTACTTCTGTATTAGTCAGGTACTGTCAGAATCTCTCAGGAGACAGGTATATTAGGCTCCTGTCAGCCAGCAGTTGCTGGCATCCACAATAGTGTCTGGATTTGATGATTGAAATATGGGAAGGATTCCCAGTTAGAGCAGTCTCTGGATGGTCCTTCAATCTCTGCTCCATAGTTAGTCTCTGCAACTCCTTCATGGGTATTTTGTTCCCCCTTTTAAGAAGGAATGAAGTATCCACATTTTGGTCTTCCTTCTTCTTGAGTTTCTTGTGGTTTGTGGATTGTACTTTGTGTATTCTGATCTTCTTGGCTAATATTCACATATCAGAGAGTGCATACCATGTGTGTTCTTTTGTGATTGGGTTACCTCACTCAGGATAATTTTCTCCAGATCCATCCATGTCCCTAAAAATTTCATGAATTCATTGTTTTTAATAGCTAAATAGTACGCCATTGCATAAATATACCATATTTTCTGCATCCATTCTTCTGTTGAGGGACATCTGGGTTGTTTCCAGTTTTTGGCTATTATAAATAAGGCTGCTATGAACATGATGGAGCATGTGTCCTTATTGCATGTTGGAGCATCTTCTGAGTATATGCTCAGGCATGGCATAGCTGGGTCCTCTGGTAGTATTATGTCTAATTTCCAGAGGAAGTGCCAAACTGATTTCCAGAGTTGTTGTACCAGCTTGCAATCCCACCAGCAATGAAGGAGTGTTCTTCTTTCTTCACAATCTCTCCAGCATGTGCTGTCACCTGAATTTTTTATCCTAGCCAATCTGACTGGTGTGAGGTGAGATCTCAGGGTTGTTTTGATTTGCATTTCCCTGATGACTAAGAATGTTGAACATTTCCTTAGGTGCTTCTCAGCCAGTTGAGAATTCTTTGTTTAGCTCTGTAGATTACATTTGTTTGGATGGCCATTTCCACAAAAATCACTCATCTTCTGATGGCTTTTTAATTTTTTTCTTCAATGCTTTAAAGTTTTATTATACGAGTCTTTCACTTTCTTGGTTAGAGTTATCCCAAGATATCTTTTTGGGGTTATTTTGATGGGCACTGTTTTTCTGATTTTTTTCTCAGTGTGCCATTTGTATACAGGAATGCTACTAATTTTGTATGTATTAGTTTTGTATGCTGATACATTGCTGAAAGTGTTCATCAGTTGCAGAGGTTTCTTGGTGGATTTTTGATTTTTTAAAATTTATTTATTATTATAACTGAGTACACTGTAGCTGTCTTCAGCCACCAGAAGAGGGTGTCAGATTTCATAATGGGCGGTTGTGGGCCACCATGTGGTTGCTGGGATTTGAACTCACGACCTTCTTACTGGCTGAGCCATCTCACCAGCCCCACTTTTGATTTTTTTAATGTCTAAAATCATATCATCTTCAGATAAAGTTACTTTGACTTATTCTTTCACTCTTTGCATCCCTCTCTTTCATCTGTTTTGTTTCCCAAGGTAAGATTCCAAATACTATATTAAATAAGTATTTAAAGAGTGGGTAACCTTGTCTTATTTCTAATTTTAGTGGAATTACTTTGAGTTTCTCTTCATTTAAGTTGATGTTGGCTATGGTCCTGCTATTAACTGCCTTTACTATGTTCAGGTGCATCCTTTGTATTCCTAATCGTCGTGCTTTTATTATGAAGGGGTGTTAGAGTTTGTCAAAGGCCTGCATCCTAGTGTGACAATTATATGGCTACAGTCTTTTAGGCTGTTCATGAGGTTGACTGCATTTTTTGATGAACTATGTTGAACCATCCTTGCATCTGTGGGAATGCACAGGGTATAATCATTTTTATATTTTTTAGATTTGGTTTGCAA
>JADRCD010000306.1:0-13797 GCA_019843815.1 Montemys delectorum
CACACACACACACACACACACACAAAGGAGTTAAAGATTCTCCGTAGGCCCTCTGGCAGTTACAGCTCCTGCTTTTGGAGTCTGGCCTGGACTTGATGCATAACAACCCAGTCAATCACCAGGGGCTCCTAAGTCTTCCCACCTTGTGTTTTTAAGCCTGACCTAGAGATGAGCTCTCTTTCATCAGAAGCCACATGCCCACAGGAATTCATCAGAGCAGCTGAGAGAGGAAGATGGGTAGAAGCTGCAAGACTTGCTGGATGGCTAAGATGCTGGCTGGCTGACATGCTTTCTGTTGACCCTCTAATGTCATCCTGGTCCACCAACACTGGTATCATGTGACTGAATCAGAATCTGCACTGCAGCACAACACAGTTGCCTTGGGGGAGCAGTAAGTAGAGTAAGCAACTTCTCAAGGCCATTCTCCTCACCTGCTTCCTAGACATTGTCATCGCTTCTGTGTCTATGTTTTTTGGCACGATAGCACAATCTTAAGGCTATTTTATTTATTTAAATTTTTAATTATATTTTTTCATTTTACTTCGTGTGACTACCCTGACTGCATGTGTGTATATGCACCATGTATGTGTTTAGGTTAGAAGAGGGTATTATTAGGTCTCTAGGTGTGGAGTTGCCTATGGCTGTGAACCACCTTGTGGACACTGGGAACCTTGTGGTCTCCTGAAAGAGCAACAAGTGTTCTTAAGCGCTGAGCCATCTCTCCAACCCCCTCATTAACAACAATAATAAATCTATTTATATTTTTGAGATAGGGTTCTACTATGTAGCCCTGATGGCCTGAAACTTGTTAAATAGACCAGGCTAGCTTTGAACACACAGAGATCTGACTGCCTCTGCCTCCCAAATGCTGAGATTAAAGGTATGCACCACCATATTTGGCAATTTTTAAAAGATTTATTACTTTATGCATATAAATGTTTTGCTCCTTTGTGCCTATGCACCAAAACCAAATGTACATCCTGGTGCCTATAGAGCACCTATAGAACAAAAGAAGGTGTTAGATTCCCTGGAACAAGAATAATGTAGCAGTAATTAGTTAAACCACTTTGGCTCCTGGCAGGTCGCTTGCATGCTGCACCTGCCCAAAAGCTCTTTGGATTCATGAATGAAACACACACACACACACACACACACCAGCTAATTTTGATATGCCTTGACTGGCCCAATGGTTGAGCACTTCTAAACCTCTTAGTGGCTAGGAAACATTCCCCTCCAGTATTCCTGAGATTTATTTTATGTGTATGAGTACGCTGTAGCTGTTTTCAGGCATACCAGGAGAGGACCTCAGATCCCATTACAGATGGTTGTGAGCCACCATGTGGTTGCTGGGAATTGAACTCCGGACTATCAGGAAGAGCAGCCAGTGCTCTTAACCCCTGAGCCATCTCTCCAGCCCAAGATAACATCTTTTAAAATCTATATTTCGCCAGGCGGTGGTGGTGCACGCCTTTAGTCCCAGCACTTGGGAGGCAGAGGCGGGTGGATTTCTGAGTTCGAGGCCAGCCTGGTCTACAGAGTTCCAGGACAGCCAGGGCTATACAGAGAAACCCTGTCTCGAAAAACAAAAAAACAAAAACAAAAACAAAAAAATCTATATTTCATCCCCAGACCCAATTGGGGAAGTGGTCCCAAGGGCCAACTTTCCTGGGTTCTTACATGTCAGTGGGCCTTTAAGTTTCATCTTTCTAATTCCTCCTCATGGCAATTCTTTCTTCTTCCCCCCTAACCCTCCTCCCAGCCCTCCACCTCCCATCCCCTCTCTTGGTCCCTTGCCTGCACAATCCAAAAGTTCTGCCCTGTCTCCTTGCCCATCCATTGGCTGTATGGGGCAATTCTTTATTATCACTTGAAGGCAGCTGAGGCAGAGCCCCTCAGGTCTGGAAGCATGGCTTTTGGGAGCTGAAATAAGACAAAGCATTAGAACCAATTCCCAACGGAGTAATGGCTGTGAGCCTACGTGTGGGTGCTGGGAAATACTGTAGAATCCTCCATCAGGGCAAGTGTGTGTGTGCATGCATCCATGTATGTGTGCAAGATTGTGAGTGTGCAAGCCCCAAGTGTGCAAGGGTGCAGGTCTGTGAGAGTGTAAGTGCAAGCCTGTGAGTGTGTAGGTGTGTAAGCCCTGACTGTGTAAGTGTGTGCAAGCCTATGAGTGTGCAGGCATGTGAGCTTGTGAGTGTATGAGTGTGCAAGCCTGTGAGTGAGCACTGAGAGGCCAGACATGCATATCTGGAATCCTCCTCTACTGTTCTTTCTTTACCCTGTTGCCTCGAGCCTGTCCCATGCTTTTTCTCTTACACTATAATAAGTAAAGTTTGAGCTTTCTCCTTTTTTTTTTGTTTGTTTGTTTTTTCAAGACAGGATTTCTCTGTGTTGCCCTGGCTGTCCTGGAACTCACTCTGTAGTCCAGGCTGGCCTCGAACTCAGAAATCTGCCTGTCTCTGCCTCCCAAGTGCTGGGATTAAAGGCGTGTGTCACCACCCCTGGCTTTTTGATCTTTCTTTCAGTCAGTTGTTAAATTATTTTATTAAGATTAATAATAAAAAACTATGAACCCTGTTTTCCTCTGGTAACCTGGCTCGTAATGTGGGCTCCCCTGAGTTTCCAGTAACACCTCCACTTCCCAAGTGCTGAGATTATAGGCCTATAACACCAGAGCTGGCTGGATTAGGCTTTAAGAAAGCAATCTCTTGACAATTTCAAAACTGTATCTTGATCATGACCACATCCCATTCCCTCCCATCGATTACCCCAGGGTCATCCAACATATTTCCCTCCCAAATTTTTAATAGGTCTCCCAGGTCCAGTGAGTGCTGCCCACATCATATTGGTGTGGGGTCACCCATTGGAGTGTGAGCAACCTACAAATGGCCATCCCAACCCCTGCCGCTGGACAGTGGAAAATGAGATGATTCTTACATTGACTTTATTCCACGCTGGTTCTCGTAAATTCTACTGTATTCTTTCACGTTCAGGAAGTGGTGAGTGAAATTGCAGAATTGACATGAGGTCTGGGAATTGCAACATACCAAGAGAAAAAAAGAGAGAAGTAGGACACCATCCCTCGCAGAAGAGGCGCTTCCGGGTCCGTGCTGCTTAGGGACAAAGCTGAAAGCTGAGCTGGTCAGTGGTGCCACATATCTTCATCCCAGAACTCAGGAGAGACAGCGGCAGGATCTCTGAGTTTCAGGCCAGCCTGGTCTACAGAGCGAGTACAGGACAGTCAGGGCTACACAGAGAAACCCTATCTTGGAAAACAACAACAAAATGCAAAAATTAGTTAATTAATTAAAAAAAGAAGCTGGAATGAAGAAAAAGTACAGTTCTGGATATACTAGGAATTAAAATGTCTAATTTGTGGTTTAGCTTTTAATTTAGGTTTAGCATGCAGTTTCAAACGTGGCATAATAAATACATAAATTGGTAAACATCACTGAAGCACATAGCACACTAGTATAAATTTTGTATTTTATTTTATTATTATTATTATTGTTTGTTTGTTTGTTTGTTTTGTTTTTTGTTTTTCTAGACAGGGTGTCTCTGTATAGCCCTGGCTATCCTGGAACTCACTATGTAGACCAGGCTGGCCTCACACTCAGAAATCCGCTTGCCTCTGCCTCCCAAGTGCTGGGATTAAAGGTGTGCACCACCACCGCCCAGCACGAGTAGATTAATTTTTAAAAATTTTAGAGAGAAAGAGACTGGCAGGAGAGTTTTTTTTAAGTATTCATTGTTCAGTCATACATGAAGGTGCACATTTGTAAGGCAGGCACTCCTAAGGTGGCAAGAGAATGAACGATTCATGGTCTTTTCCGGCTACATACCAAGTTATAAAAAAAAAAAAAAAAAAAAGCAAATATACAGCTGAAAAGCATTCCAGGAAGGAGTAACATGGTACAGAGTCCCAAGAAAACAGGAACAGCTTCGTTTACTCCAGAAATACAGGGAGGCCAGAGTGAATGGAGAAGAGAGCCAGGCCACAAAGGAACAGGGGTTGGGGGAGGGGAGGAGGCGACTGTAGAAGGGTTTAGCTTCTGCTTTCCCTCCTTACATGAGAGTCTTGTAGCCAGGCAGTGGTGGTGCATGCCTTTAATCCCAGCACTTGGGAGGCAGAGGCAGGCGGATTTCTGAGTTCCAGGCCAGCCTGGTCTACAGAGTTAGTTCCAGGACAGCCAGGGCTACACAGAGAAACCTTGTCTCGAAAAACCAGAGAGAGAAGGGGCAGAGGGAGTCTTATTTGGGGAGAGAAAAGGAATTCTTGCTTCTTTACTGAAAAACAGACTGGAGCAGTGCAGAAATGAAACACAGGGAGACCATAAGGACAGATCACTGCCACACGTCCATAGAGGAGCCAAGAGAACACGTAGCCAAATGGAAGTTTTATAGAAGGATCAGAAGCTGGGGGAAGGGAAGGTATTCCTCTGGATCTGGAGAAGTTTCAGGCAGGAGTGTGGTAAGAGCTGGGAGGAGCCACTGGTACTTAGGTATGCTGATAGACACCACAGTTAGTCTTTATCCTGGTGTCTTTGGAACTTGACTCAAAAATAAAAACAGGAGCCAGATCTGGTGGCATAGCCTCTAAGTTAAGTAAATATTAACCAAATATACTCAAAACTCCCAAACCATGTCTCCGGCCCATTGCCCATCTTCTTTTATTTATTTATTTTTGATAAGTATTTTTATTTTATGCACATGAGTATTTTTGCCTACATGTATGTACATGGCTGGTGTCCACTAAAGCCAGAAGATCCCTTGGAACTGGAGTTTCAGATGGTTGTGAGCCACCAGGTGCATGCTGGGACCAAACCTAGATCCTTTGTAAGAGCAATCAGAAGAAAAAAGCTGAGAAGTAATGGCACATACCTTTAGTCGAAGCATTTGGGTGGCAGAAGCAGGAGGATCTCTGAGTTCAAGGCCAGACAAGTCTACAGAGTGAGTTCCAGAACAGCTAGGGCTACACAGAGAAACCCTGTCTGGAAAAACCCAACCAACCAAGCAGCCAGACAAACAAAGAGTAGTTGTAAGTGTCCATGATGTGCTGAAGAATGATATCCTGGGCTCAAATAGTATGTAAATATAAAGAGTGTTTTATTCTACAAGAGTCCAGCATGCTGGGATCTTCCATTACCAAGATAAAAAGACAACCAAATGAGCTTGCAGGCTAGATTTAAAGCATACTAGGGATTCTGGAGTAGGTGACCTCTGATGTGCTTATAAAAAGATAAAGAGGTTTAAGATATTTCTATGGGGATGTGGTGAGGTATGGGGAAGAGAGTGCCTCAGTGGGCCCATGCCAAGGCATCCGTTCCCCCGAGAGACCAGCCACAGAGCAGTATAGTATAGAATAGAGTTTATTTAGGGCATGGGGAGGGGAGTTAAGAGGGTAGTGGAGGCAGAGAAAGGCAAAGAGAGGGAGAGAGTAGAGAAGTAGAGGCCAGCCATGACCATGTGGGTGGGGGAAGGGAATGGGGAGAGAGGGAGAGCAAGAGAGCAAGAGAGAGAGGCAAGAGAGCAAGAGAGAGAGAGGAGGGGGCAAGCAGCCACTTTTTGTAGTGGGCCAGGTATACCCTGGCTGTTGCCCGGCAACTGTGGGGTGGAGTTTAGACAGAATGCTAACAGCCATACCTACCTCCTAATAGTATCATTCCCTATGGGTCAAGCATTTAAACACATGAGTCTATGTGGGCCACACCTATTCTAAGGATCACAGATCCCTCTATTTTACTCCATCTTTAAGAGCATTCCAGGAATTCTGGAGTAGGTGGACTTTATCTTACTCCATCTTTAGGGACATTCCATTACCCTGACTTGGGGGCTGGAATCTGTTCTGGGGGAGGTCTGGACACCTGCTGACCCATTGTCCTTGCTTCAGGCTAGATGGCCCGGCACTTTCCAGTTTCTGACTAGCTGCATGAAGCCTGTTTGTTTGTTTGTTTGTTTGTTTTTTAACCGACTTGCCTGGACTCACCCCGTTCTTTAGGCCTAGTCTCCTAGACTACCAATTTGAAACTTGTGGTGGAGTCAACCCAGCCTTCTCACAGTAAACATTCTTAGCCATTATGGAGTTCAAGAACACTGAGGAAAGACCCCCAGACTTTAAATATATTTAGCTAAATTTATTATAGCTGCTAACAGGGCTACAGTCTCTAACCTGAATCAGAGACCTGTCACTCAGAGGTGGGTGAAGGGAAGGGCTTTTAAAGGCAAAACCTGCTCTGCCAAAATCAGATGGTCAGGACAACCTCAAAATAGTCCTTGAATATGCACACAAGCAGGTTATATAAGTCAAATTCAGCAGTTAGTCATTGCAAAACAAGCAGATGCTCACAGCTGTACATTCTGGGATGGGAGTCAAGGAGTCAGGGTTGCCAGGAACTTGAAGTCAGAGACAAAAGACTATTAGGTACTAAGGTGGTTGCCTAGCACAAAATGAAGTTTCTTTGGCCATCACTCTAGCCATTGAGCCATCTACAATTCTTTTCTTTTTGTTCTTAATTTCTGTAGGTATGTGTGTGGTGTGCATGACTATGGGTGTATGACTATCACAGGGAACAGCTTTCAGGAATCTTGAGTTCTGTAAGGAACATGTAAGGCTAGAAGGCCAGGTAGACATTAGAAACATAACTAGAAATAGAAATAGGATGTGTGCAGTGAAATGATAAGAGTGAAGTTCCCCCGGAGTTCCCCATGACGTAAGGGAGTGATAAACAGACATGACCGGACAAGGCAGATAAAGCAGAGACCAAGTATAAAAACCTCAAGCTACGGAACATCGAGGCATTCAACATGACTTGCATCTAGAGTTCACGTCGGACGCCCGAATGCCCGAATGAACTGGACCCGAACCAGCACATTCATACTCAGCATCTTCTGCACCAGACTAAGCATCCATCACCGCCTACGGCTGATTGAGCATCTGTATGCCCAGAGAATCGGCATACGCCGGCGGATCAAGAAGGTGATACTGACGAAGGAGCCGAGACACGTCCGAGCCCGAACCGAGGAGGAAGACCCCCCCTCCGAGCGCGCCGTCAGGTCGTATACCCATGATGACCCTTAACAAGCATTTGTAGGGCATGAACCTAGCGTCTTGCCAGGTTCAAGCCGTAGTGATAGTATTTGACCCTATGATATTTGCAATCATAGCTGCAGTCTTTGGATTGACTTGTTTCCTGTGGTATTGTATTTGTTCTGTTGAATATACGCATAAAACCAACCAAACGCCTCTGTCATCTGTTACAACCGGCTCCCCAGGCGAAGGTCTGGCAAGTGTTCGCAACAAGTTCCAAGGATCAAACTCAGGCCACCAAGCCTGGGTGGCAATCATTTTGCCCACTGAAGCATCTAAATGGGCCTCGAGAGTCATTCTTGAATACTCTAAAATTTCTGAATGGAATCTAAAGTGTCAAGACTAATTAATAAGCAAGAGTTAGTGGGGGTGGATGTAGGCATAGTGTTCTTATGCACCACTTAAAGACTATCCTTGTGTTATTCAAATGCTGATTTCTCTGCCCTGCCATGTCTGGTTGCAATCCTCACATGGCACTGTAATGTTAATTCCAAGTATCTCCTAGTCTTAGTTAGGGTTTTACTATGGACAGACATCATGACTAAGGTTAACTCTTATAAAGGACAACATTTAATTGGGGCTGGCTTACAGGTTCAGAGGTTCAGTCCCTTATCATCAAGGTGTATATATGACAGTGTCCAGGCAGGCATGGTACAGGAGGAGCTGAGAGTTCTACATCTTCATCTGAAGACTGCTAGCAGAATACTGGCTTCCAGGCATCTAGGATGGGGGTCTTAAAGCCCACATCCACAGTGACACACCTATTCCAACAAGGCCACACCTACTCAAACAGGGATATGCCTTTGAATAGTGCCACTCCCTGGGCCACGCCTGTTTCATGTTTGTGTAAACATTGTTCCACATTTACTCTCTGACTTGTAAGTGAGAGCTAATCAGCCAATGGCTAGGCATAGGAGAGAATAGGGCAGGACTTCTGTTTCCTGGGCAGGGGAGAGAGAGAGAGAGAGGAGGAAAGAGGGATTGGCTAAGAGGAAACTGACTGAGAGACGTCATGTAAAAATACCTGAAGCCCAGAGAGCCAGACCAATGCTACAATGCAAGTATCTTGGAAATTTTAGCTGGGAGGTAGCTAGTCAGTTTAGAGGATTCAAATAGATCAATGACTGCCCAGGCATTGTGTGGTAAAGCTTGATTAAATAAGTCTCGGTCTCATTTGTTTGTGAGCTGGCCAGGGATAAAGAAAAATAGCCACTTATAAAAATGCTATTACAAGTGAGCCAGACTCAGAAAACAAGTTTAGTAATATCAATCTGATAGACCAACATATACAAGATATTTATTCAAATTGTCTTTCCAACTTAAAACTTTCTCTACTTTTATGATTTTTAAAAAGATATATTTACTTTATGTATATGAGTACACTGTAGCTGTCTTCAGACACACCAGAAGAGGGCATCGGATCCCATTACAGATGGTTGTGAGCCACCATGTGGTTGCTGGGAATTGAACTCAGGACCTCAGGAAGAGCAGTCAGTGCTCTTAACCGCTGAGCCATCTCTCCAGCCCCCAAAACTTTCTCCTTCATACTTACTGGAGTAGTTTATTTTTCTCTGTTCCTGAGGCTAGAAAGGCTAGGACAGTAGCTTGTCATAGAATGCTTTCCTAGAATGTTTAAGGACTGAATTTAAGCCCTGTATTACAAGAGAAGAAAAGGAAAAAGAAAAGAAGATCAAAGGAAAGAAAGGAGAGAGAAGATGGGTAATTTATGAAAGAAGTCTACCTCCTTTGATTGCTCTGTTGTTGTTGCTTTTTGTTTTTGAGATAAGATCTCCCTATGTAGCCCTGACCGTTGTGTAGCAGAACTGTTCTTGTTGACCAGACTGGCCTTGAATTCACAGAGATACTCCTGACCCTGCCCCTTCTAGGATTGAAGGAATGTGCCACTGTCATAGTTTGAATAAAAATGACCCTATAGGCTAGTAGTAGTAGAGACTGGTGCTATTAAGAGGTATAGCCTTGTTAGAGGAAATGTGTCACAGAGGGGCGGGCTTTGAGATTTCAGTTGTTCAAACAAGGCCCTGTTGCCTACTAATCCACACGTGGAACTCTCAGCTTCTTCTCCCCTACCATGTCTCCCTACATGTCACCATGCTTCCTGCCATGACCGTAATGGACTAAATCTCTGAACTGTAAGCTACCACCAATTCAATGTTTTCCTTCAGAAGAGTTGCTATGGTCATAGTGTCTCATCATAGCAATAGACACCCTAACTAAACCAGCTTGCTGTCTTGTTTTTTTACAACAGAGTTTGATACTATAGTCCAGGATAGCCTAGAATTTACTATGTAGCACAGACTAGCTGGCAGTTTTCCTGTGTTCTGTATTTTAACATGTGTGTTAGGGTTTTGTTGCTGTAAAGAGACATCATGACTGTGGCAACTTTTTTTTTTTTTTTTGTTAGAGTTGAGTAGGTCCTGCTCTTGCAGAGGCCCCAGCTTTGCTTTGTGTGTGTGTGTGTGTGTGTGTGTGTGTGTGTGTGTGTGTGTGTGAGACAGGGTTTCTCTTTATAGCCCTGGCTGTCCTGGAGCTCACTCTATAGACCAGGCTGGCCTCGAACCCAGAAATCCACCTGCCTCTGCCTCCCAAGTGCTGGGATTAAAGGCGTGCGCCACCACACCCAGCCCCCATGGCAACTTTTATGAAGGAAAACATTTAATTGGGGCTGGCTTACAGTTTCAGAGGTTTAGTCCATTATCATCATGGTGGGACACATGGCACTGTGTGGGCAGACTTAGTGCTAGAGGAGCCAAGAGTGCTCTATCTTGATCCATAGGCAGCAGAGCAACTGTGTGTCATACTGGGTGTAGCTCGAATATTCTGAAAGCCTGCTCACACAGTGACATACTTCCTCCAACAAGGCCACACAACTTCTATGGGCCAAGCACTCAAGTACAGGAGTCTATGGGGCTGTTCCTATTCAAACTACCATACAACACCTACCCACAACTTTCTATTCAATTTGGTTTAGTGTGTGTGTGTGTGTGTGTGTGTGTGTGTGTTTATGGAGAGAGAGAGAGAGAGAGAGAGAGAGAGAGAGAGAGAGAGAGAAGGCAAAGCAAATGTCAGCTTAGATGGTGTTCCTTAGGCACGGTTTTTGAGGCAAGGTTTCTCACTTGGCCTCACACTGACTTGGCTGGCCACTGATTCCTCGAGATCTGTCTGTCTCTACCTCCCATTTCCTCAGCACTAGGATTAAAGGCATTTTCTCATATGGTTCTGGGGATTGAACTCAGATGCAATCCTTTATGCTTTATCCCCTCTTTGTCTCTGTTCTTTGTTTTAGCGGTGTCCAAGCTAAACACATATTTTATCACTGCCTGTATCCACTGCCACTGTCTCCTCTTTTCTGCTCCCATCTCCGCAGTGCTGAGATTACACACATGTGCGGCCATACCTGGCCCCTTGTAGTGTTTAAGATGATCAACCTTGTGAGCCAGCGTCATGAGCTCTCCATAATGAAGGAAGGGGCCGAGTCACCGCTTATATCTGAATTAGGAAAGAATCAAATCTATTCCATTTTCCAATCTAACTCACAAACAACAGTCAAATTCCCAGACTAATACAGGAAATCAAGAAGTGGGATGATGATTTTGACTTTTTTTTTTCACTTGCAAAGCTGACCACCTTTTTAAAAAAGTGATACTCATATCTGCCTACAGAAAATAAACTGTGGCTGGGCAGTGGTGGCGCGTGCCTTTAATCCCAGCACTTGGGAGGCAGAGGCAGGCGGATTTCTGAGTTCGAGGCCAGCCTGGTCTACAGAGTGAGTTCCAGGACAGCCAGGGCTACTCAGAGAAACCCTGTCTCAAAAAACCAAAATAATAATAATAATAATAATAATAATAATAATAATAATAATAATAAATAAACTGTGGTTAAAAACTGAAAATACAGGCTGGCGAGATGGCTCAGCGGGTAAGAGCACTGATAGCTCTTCCGAAGGTCCTGAGTTCAAATCCCAGCAACCACATGGTGGCTCACAACCACCTGTAATGAGATTGGACACCCTCTTCTGGTATACCTGAAGACAGCTACAGTGAATTACGCCAAAACGAACAGGCAGGGGTGGGGGTGGGTGGTGGAGTGGGGCCGGAACGAGCAGGGTCGGCAGAGGCCCTGAGTCCAATTCTTAGCAGCCACACACATGTTGGCTCACGGCCGCCTGTACAGCTACAGTGTACTCATACACATAAAATAAACTAAGCTAAAATAAAATAAAATCTTTAAAAAAAAAACTGAAAATACTTCTTGCTTCAAGAAATATACTTTGTGGTCTAACAGCTAAGCTGGATATCCACAGCATCTGAGCAGGTTCCCGCCATGTGTCTGGTCCTTGGTCTAAACTCTGAAAGAGTAATTGTTGAAAAAGAATCTTACTGGGTAAGCCCAGCTAACTCTTTTTTTTTTTTTTTTTTTTTTTTTGAGATAGGGTTTTTCTGTATAACCCTGGCTGTCCTGGAACTCACTCTGTAGGCCAGGCTGGCCTCGAACTCAGAAATCCACCTGTCTCTGCCTCCCAAGTGCTAGGATTAAAGGTGTGCACCACGACTGCCCAGCTGGAATTAATTTTTAAACTCGAGGTTGCTAGGCAGTCAAGCCAGTCTTGTCCATTCTTGGGCTTTCTGAACATTGGAACACCTTCCTTTGTGACTCAGGAAATAACATACAGAGCAAAACACATGCGGAACCAATTCAGGCAAGCACTCTGCACTAAATAATGAAACAATTGGTGCTGGCTACATCCAGATACCCAGAGATGAGAAACTCCAGCGAGGCAGCCAGGGAGAGGTTTGGCTACTGTTGTATGCACTTTTGTTCTGAGCACGAGAGAAGCCAAGTCTGAACATCACATAAGGATGGCTCGGGAAAGAACCTGGTTCTTTCTTAGGCACACACCCGTGATCTCACTGCTGGGGAGGCTGAGACATGAGACCAGTCCAGCCGAGGCTGCGCAATTTGACTCTTGTCTGCAAAATCAAGGAAACCCAAATACGAGGAGAGACCTCATTAGTTTGAGGAATGTGTGTAAGCCTTCCCTTACAGGAAGCTTGCTCTTTGCTCTTTTCTCACTTTGCAGTCAAACATGGAGATCAAAGCTGAAACTACAGGGTTAGCTCCATTTTGAGCCACAGGGAGGGAAATTAAAAAGGAGCAGGAAAAGGCGACAAAGAGAGAAGGGGGGGGGGGGGAACGAGTGACTAATGGCAGCTTTGCACTCACAACAGAGTGCCCTAAGTGTAACAGGACGGAAGAAAGAAGAGCTGATTTTAAAGTGAGCTGCTTCCTCCTTTCCAGGAGGGAGGGCTGCCAAGGAGGGTGGGTCTTGCTGGAGGGACACCAAATGGGCTCGGATATGCAGGGTGGGTCTGTGCAGAAGTAAAGAGCAGTGGCAAAGCATGACCTCAGAGGCAGGCACAACTCTTTGGAGATTTGCTTCTTTTGACACCAGCCTCCTTTTGCTGCCTGTATTGGGAAACTGCATACGTTGTGTTTTGTCCATTATTCCTCAGGACCACCAGGAACAGAGCTGCAGAAGGGCCCACCTTGTCTACCAACCATCCTTGCCTGTTCCATTCGGCAGACTGCATGGTCGGTCGAGCCAGATGTAGATACCGGACTCATTTGTTATCCTCCTGCCCTAGGACCCTGTATACTAGGATTAGAGGAGACGGAAAATTATCCTTGCAGTTCGGAGGAAGGTGAGGCAAGAGAAGATGAGAAAAGCAACTGGGAGAAGCTGGAAGCAGAAGGCAGAGGGTGGTGACACAGAACTGAAAGGGACAGAGAGAGTCCAAGTCAGGGCAGAGCTGGACTTGATGCTTCAGGCCTATAATCCAGCTTCCAGGAGACTGAGGTAGGAAAAGCAAACTCTCGAGGCTAACCTGGGCTACAGAGAGAGTTCAAGGTTAGTCTATGAAACTTGGTAAAACACTGTCTCAGAAAAGTGAACAGAGGATATAGCCCAAAGGCAGAACAGTGCCTTAGCCTGTGCAAGGGCTGCATTCCGTCTGAAGCAAGTCAACAAAAAGTTAGACTGAGCCCATGGCCCATATGTAAATATGAGCACCAGAGTTTGAATCCCCAGAAACCACAAAAATGGTGGTTGTGGCAGCCTGCCTATGATTCCAGCACCAGAGGCTGAGACAGGGACTCCTAAGATCAAGTTGGCTAGGTGGACTAGCCAAAACAGCAAGCTCCTGGTTCAGTGAGAAATTCTACCTCAAAATATAAGGGGGAAATGCTTTGAGAGAGACTCCCACATCAACTTTGGGCTTCTATACTTGCACACGTGTCCACATACATGTGAGCATGCATATACAAATGCACACCATATACACAAACACACGGAAAAAAATGTTGACCGAGAAGGCACTCACCCTCCTCAAACTAATGCTTCCTCTGAAACTGTAGTGCCCCGTCAGAGGAGGACCTGGTCTAGGAGGTGGCTTGCTTTAGGTTCTGTGCAGTGTTTACAAGCATGTGCTTCTTCTGGGTGACTGCGTGACTAGCCACTAACTCTGTAATGCATGCTATTCTTTTCCAGTGCTGTTTTTCCTGTGTTGTGGCCATTAGTGAGCCTTCCTTATGGCAGTTAAGATGGAGGCGGTTCCCTTCTCAAGCTCTTCCATGGTGGCAAAGCTTCTGACACAGGTATGGAATGCCTACTTCCTTTCTTTCTTTCCTTC
>JADRCD010000307.1:0-10005 GCA_019843815.1 Montemys delectorum
TCCAACACATGCTCCTTGTTATTTACGCAAATCAACTGAAATCCAACTTGACACTAAAACCTACACATGGCTGTTTATTCACACTTGCCAAAACCTGGAAGCAACTAAAATATTCTTTAGCAAGTGAATGGATGGATAAACAGTTGTATATGCAGACAATGGGATATCAGTCAGCCCCAGACAGGCATCAGCTATCAAGCCATGCAAAGATATCGAAGAAACCTAATTGCTTATTACTGGGTGAAAGGTAAGTTAGCGTGAAAAACTACATAATGGATGATTTCAACCAGACAATCTAGGTAAAAGAGATGGCGTACACAGCTGGGGAGGGAGGGATACACTAGCAGAACAGAGAGGACTTGAGGGGCAGTCAGGTTATTCTGCATTATATTGTAATGACAGACATCAGCCATTATACATCTGTCCACATTCACGCAATGTACAACACTGAGACTGAGCCTCAGTGAATATAGTACCCGAGATGATAATGATGCCTTAATGTTTGAACATCAGCGGTACTAAAGTTCTCTTCAGGTAGAGGATGCCGATAATACGGTTGCTGGGGTAGGATGCATAGAAACTCTGTACCTTCTGCTCAATTACACTGCCAACTGAAAACTTCTCTAAAAGATGAAGGGTGTCTTTCCAAATCCAACCTCCAAAAGAAGAGAGGGAGGGAGGGAGGAGGGAGGGAAGAGGGAAGGAGAAGGGAGGGGAAGGAAGAGAGGGAGGGAGAGAAAGGGAGGGAGGGGAGGGAAATCTACAATTCCTGACTCTAGCTATCATCAAACACCTCAGTTTCTCAAGGTTGTCAATACACCTCCATTTTCCTTCAGTATGTAAGTGAGCTGGTATATTTTCATTAAGAATTTTCTGAATTGTGATTTTTCTTATACTGCAGGAATTGAAGTGGCTGATTAGTTTAGCAGCAATGAAGTGGGAAGGCAAAATTACCATCTCAAAAATAAGAAATAAGTAAAGCCTGCTAGAGCTATGTTTCCATTCTTGGAGCAATTGTTCTTGCTCAGCAAAAATCCTCTTAGATGAGTCTTTTCTTTGGAGAGGAAGGGTCTCTGTGTTAATCCAAATGAGCGACAGAAGTTTTGAGTCTGTCTTGCAAACATCAGAGTCAGGGGTTTGAATTGTAAACCTAAGAAGAAAAAGATCAGTGAGAAATTCTTTTAAAAAAAGACAGTCACTCTGGGAACATGGTGGCAGGCCATAGTTAAGAGAGAACTCGATGCCAGAGAAGATAAACTGGGAAAGGGGGAGCAGGACGGATGAAGGAAGAGTGTGAGCTGTGATGGACCTGCTCGTGACAGGAAAGACAATGAACTCAGGAGCATTTGTTTAATGAACAGTTTTGAGTGGAGCCTTATCTCGCTAAACCACCATCATCAGTGAAAGGCAACTGCACCGTATGGCCGTGCCCTGGCTAACACAGGTGTGAAGTTGGGATGAGGGATAAAGGTGGATCAGGAAAGAGAAGTAGGCAGTACAGCTTCAGAAACAGGCAGGAGCCAGAAGGAGATGCCAGAAGAGGTAGCTCCCAGAGAAGAGCCTGTGAGAGCGGGTAACAGAACACAAGTAGAATATATGGCTGGATGGGTCTGCATTGGGTCTTCAACCTACAGCAGCTCCTGCAAGAAGCTTACCTGACTGATGGAGCAATGCCAACACTCATAGCCCACTTGATTTTCCAATAGAACCTGTCATGGTTCACTTATTTTGTAACTTTCCAATCATACAGTCTAGTAGTTCTCAAGTAACACTGATTTTGCATGCTAGGATATACCTGACAAGTTCTGGGGACATTTTAGATGTCCTAACTGAGAGTATTCTACTCAAACTAGAGTGGTAGACCTCAGAGACTCTACTTTCTAGTGTCCACCAGATACTCTCCTCCAGAGTGAGAGTTACCTACCACCAAATAGCAATAGTTCAAAGACTGAGAAATATGAAGGAAAACTCATAAAGGACAACGACACTTTTGTGTGTATCCGCAACACTTGTAATAAGGAACAGCACATAGTAGGCATTCCATAAGTAAAATCTAAATGTTAGACATTAAATCTTCATTTTCTTTTTAGCCTGAAATAAAAACGTCTCCTGGTCACACATATCCTTCCAGCTTTCTATGTCTGTCTTCTAGTTTGCGTCATAGAAATAGAAAACACAGAAAGATCCCCTCCTATGCATCTTGACCAGGAAAGTGGCCTCCAGATGATTTCCTGCCACTGAATCTATACACCTGTGAGCATGGGGTTGGAGCAAACAGAAACGTTGCAGTAAATATATCAACCATTTGATCTGGGTCTCTGACCACTATAACTTTGAAATGATTACGGTATGCCTACAGTCTGAATAATGAGCTCTAACTGAGTCTGCAAACCCACAGAGAAACTCCTAGAACCACAAACCTCCAGACAGGAGCCAACGTTCTACTGTTTTCCACTGGAATGTGACCAGTCTTACAGGAAAGCTATCTCTGTTTTGCACTTACAGATTGTTTTAAATGGCATCTGCAGAAATCTAGCACAATTCAGCACATCTTTGTAACTCCCAGAAAACCGTAATTTACATTTCAGAATTTCAAAAATAAAAAAATAAAAAGCCCCAAAGTAATGATCTGGAGGGGAGACTGCAAATTCAATGATAGAACACTCATTTTCAAATGTTCACCTAGGCCTTCTTCCGTTTGCAGTATTAACAGGATAAGGAAAGGGAGATGGGAATCTTCATTTTCATATGCATACTTACTTGGGAAAGCTACATAATAGTTAAAAGAAAATGCTTTTAGGCTAGCCACTAAGATATTCAACCATAGTAATTGTGATACCATTTCAGAACATCACCAGGCCATATAATAACCAACTGGCCAAGACCAGGACTTCACCTAATGTCCATTTATGTACCTGGTTTTCTTGTTGGTCCCACAGACACAACTGCAGAACCTGAGACAATTCCTGCCGCCGTTGCTGCAAGTACTTGTCCAGCTGCCTTCTGCGGTCTTGCAGAAGTTCAAGGAGGCTGTCGATCTTCAGACAGCTACTCTGAGCTCCCTGGATCAGCTCAGAATTCATAGTAGATCCTTCACACTTGAATTTTTCTATGAAGCCAGTCAGTTGTTGACTTTTGTTTAAAAGGACCAGAGATCTTTCTAAAAGTTCTAAAAGAAAATTAGAAAGAAAAAAAAATAACATAGTAACGAACCTCTGTGCAGTTGTTTTTGTGTTCTTCATTATACATATATAATATACTAATGATAAGCTACATTGAAAAGAATTTAAATGTATAAACATTTAAAATGCTTTGCAATTTCTATGCTTTTTGATCCCATGTGATCAAATACATGTGTCTGTCAAATGGATCACCAGCTAACAACCTCTATAGAGATTGTATCGGATCCTATAGAATGGGGGGTTAAATCCTAAGAACTGAAGAATCACCTAGGGGAGAGAGCATTGAGACATAGGTAGGATTGAGACCAGTACTTTGAAGATCTATACATCAGCATCAACTGGAGAAATAGCTTAGAGTGTGTCCAATGTTTATAAGCCAGGAGTAGGAATTCTCTGACACATGCCTTCCCTTATCTTACCATTGATGACTTTTCTATTGTACACTCCCATCCTACTTTATGCATGTCTGCTTCTCTCCATCCCATGGTGCCAAGTGTCACCTGCTGCCTGGACTTGTGCAACCCTCTCTTGACTGCATCCTCTCTCTAACCCACTCACTCATTCATAACACTTACCCACGGAGATCTTTTTAAACATCCTTTGTGCTAAGTGCTACTTCTCCCAATCCTTCCTGAAGAGAGGAGGAAGGCTCCTGGGGCTCAGGAAACTAAAATACTTATGAGGTACAGGAACTTTACTAAACTTACAAGACCCAAGAGCTCTAAAGTTATAAGATCTACAACATTCCCTTCTGGGGGGCTTATATGAGCTGTAAATATTTATTAGGCAAGAGTCTTTTCAGTAAATCTGCAAATTCAGCAGAAAACTGTAGGAACACAGCTTTTACAAGTCAACTCCCTGGTGAGGTGGCTTCCCTGAAGATGCTGCCTGTTCTGAGTCAGCCATGCTCCCAGAAGTTAACCCAATATACTTATCATTTCACCAAGCTAAATGTATGAATGTTTTCTTTAGTCTATCACTAGTGTTCCATCTAAGATAAACAGACATTTGTCCCAGGAGATGTATCTAGACTTTCTCTCTTTCCCTCTCCTTCTCCATCTTCTTCTACCTATTTCTATCTCCGTCTCCCATTTCTCTCTTCCCTTTCTATGCCAATCTCCAACTTTTCCTCTCTTCCTCTCTCAACTTCAGCCTTAAAATGGAGAGCTAGTTCACTTAAAGTAGATTATCACATCTGGCCCAGCCTAATTTCTAGCTTCCTTTTCCAAAAGTTTCCATCTTACCTCTGTAAATTCTTCATACTTTTATACTTCCCCCTGCCTCTATATTCTCCCCTATTTCCTCTGTCAAGAATGCCATTTACCTCAACTCCCTTCCTCTCCACCTCTAGTCTATGCATATTCAGGCCTGTCAGTTGTCAGTTCCAAACTGAACCCAATACTCCTCTTAACCATGTCGATAGCACATCATTCCTTTCATTCATAGCTCTTGTCTTAGTGGTAAGATTATATATGGCTATTCAGCTAATAACTGCCCTTGACACTGACCCTAGTGCAATATGATGACAGGACCAAGTGTTCCTCATCAAGAACTGTTTCAGAAACATTATTCTATGTCATTGAATTCAAAGCAGAAGATGGGAAACTAATCAGGAATCTATTTTCTGGAAAAAGACTAACAAGACAATGTTAGCTCAAAAGGAGAGAAGATGGGTGAGGCTATGTTAGTCTTCAGCTATCTAAAGTGCTGTACCCTGATGGAACATTCTGGAATATTCCAAAAGGCAGAAACCTCAACCCAGTCATCCTGTTCTGACCTAAGCAATCGGATACAGTGGGTGAAGCTAAATAGAGCAAAGGGACAGTTAAAGGTAAGTTTCGTCATAGCTCCTAGTTATACTTTGTCATCAAGACAATACAGTTTTATACAACTCAACTGCTCAACAACTCAGAAATTCATTAGAACTGCTAACACACTTTATTCCTGTAAATTTAATGATGATGATAGATACAAAGCCCTTGCCTTGCAATCAGAAAATTTATGCATTAATGTGCACTTCAAATTATATCATCTTAATCACATCCCACTGAACGGGCTGATTAGTCTAAATCCCATCTTATAAAAACAAAGCTCTTGAAGCCACCATTGGGCATTATTCATTAGGATCCAGTTCTTTTGATCACTGCCTCCTACAGTCTTTCAAATATCACACAGAGAGGCTTAAAAATATCCCAAGATTCATGCCACCAAAGGCAAAATATGCTTCCTGTGTTCAGCTAGCATTTCATCTATCTTGTCAACCCAAGGTGAGGCTCAGTAGACTCTCAAAGATCACAATGAACAGGAAGACATGCTTCCACTGTCAGCTGGATGCCAGGACGACATAGTCAGGCTTCCAAACAAAAATGGTGCATGTGGTTCAGCTGGCTCTTTTGTGTCACAGACCCTGTTAAATCTGAAGATGCCAGCAAATACAGAAAAACGAATATTAAACAGTCTCCACTTCCAGCACCAAATGTTTACAGGAAAGTCCCCACTTCCATGGGGTAAAGTTACTTTGCTTCCATGAGTAAAGTTGTTGTGTGATAATCACATTGTAGGGGTTAGACTGAATTGAGGCCATAGAACCCATCTTGGTCACTGGATCTGAGTCCCTTCCAGCCTCCTACCAGGAATGTTAAGTGATTCAGCTCAGCCTCAGGGGACCCAGTGAGATAACTGTGGCTGTGTCAAAACAGCAGGCTGATGCTTTAGCGCAGAGTCTACTGTTACTGTTTATAGATCACAGTGACAGGTGTGACAGAGAGATCACTAGAAAAACACAAATAGGCATTTGGTAGGCTGCCATAAAAATTTACACTGGAAAGACAGACTTATTAATCACTTTATTTTGAGAAATTTGTAGCAAACAATTAATAATGAAGAACTATCTTATAGAGAGTTGGAGACCAACAATGTGTGTGTGTATGCATGTGTGTGTGTGTGTGTGCACATGAGTGTGTGTGTTATTAAAATTCACTTTATTGCTTTGCCCTTCTTTCATCATGACCAAACATTTTGAGAATCAAATCAAGTTAAAGGTGAAAAATATTGACTATATGGAGTCTTTGTAAAAGTCAAAAGAAAATGAAACAAACACTAACAATACAAAAATTTGTGATAAATCTATAAAGGCATTTTACTCAATCTCAGTAACAGATTATAACATACACTTCAAAAAAAGAAAAGAAACCTTCCCCCCACCATTTATCTGCATTATTTTCATAGACGATACCTCCTCTACATCAGCCCTGCGCAGCCCCGGACTCTTGTAGTGAAGAGCTTGCAAATAGACCACACTCTAACAATTCAGTCATTACTACTGGACACTCTGAGAGAGTTCGATTGGACTTCCATCCCCATTCTTTTGCATTGAAATGATGAAAAGAGGAATTTTCTTTACAGTTGCGATTTAAAGGTTGGTCTGTATTTATCTACCCTTAGATGGAACATTTGCTGAATTCAATCAGTGAGTATAGGTTAAGGATCCACAGTACTGTGCGCCTTGGGAGATGCTGGAGATGAAGGGACATAGCAGCCTCTGTCCTCATGGATGAAGCTCTAGAACACCCAGAGAAGAACTTTCACAAGCCCTCTCTACCTTCCCTGGGGTGACCTATAACTAATGCTTTCTTTCAGAAAGTGGCCAAAAGCAAACTCTATTTATACTTTCTTGAAACAAACTAAAGTATAACCGTAGAAAACCCCCCAATACCACCTCTCCATGAGAATCACATATTAACATTTTTTTGAAAATTGCAAAAGCTAATCTGAAGGGAGGAAACCCTCTTCCTTGCCTTTGGCATGTTGGTCATGAAGCAGAAGAAGTGACTGTAAGGCTTCGGCACTCTCAAACTCATGAGGATTCTGCAGAAAATCTTCAGCTTGATCTATTTTTATAGCAAACTATGAAAAAGCACAGGGAAAGACAAGAAAATGATTTTTAAAACCAGCAGAGTACTTTATTATACTTACAGATTTTTCTCATACACTAATGACCTTGCTGACTCAACATGAGAGAGAAAGTGGGTAGAGGGAGGGAGGGACAGAGAGAGGGGGGAGGGGGAGGTGTGAAGACGCATGTTAGTGTGTTCTAATCTAGGATATTGTGCGTGTATTTACATGTACTAAATTTACAAAATGCCATGGTTTCTCCTCCAATTTTTTCCTTTTGTAACCAGAAATACATTGTGTATGCTAAAATAAACCATCTTCAACTATCTAGTAAGTTTTTCAGCTAAAATAATCTTATATAGATATTATATAGGGAAGAGCTTATATAGAAAAGATTCTATCTTCCCTATAGCCATAAGTTCAGTAACTATCAATATTCTAAAATAGTTCTCAAAGAATAGCCAGAAAACTTGCTGACAAAAATCAACAAAAAGTTGACTAACAAATAAAATCCAAGTAAATTAACTTGGGATCTCAGAGAAAATCTACTTAAATATTGTGACTTTTTCCTCTGTGTGTTTAAGCTTATATATAAACTATAGATGTTTCTAAGTAACAGTCCAATGTTCATGAAGAAAACACACGTGCACAGACATACATGTAAAAGGGGAAGAGATGGAGACCTAAAACAAATTAATTTTAAAGTAAATTAAATATAAAAATATATAATAAACTTTAGACTAAAATAAATTAGTTAATTTGATAAGAAGGCATGAAACCAGTGATGAGAGAGCTTTAATTTTTGGAGCTTTAACTGGCAACCTTACTTGAAGTTGTGTCAATAGTATTTGTGCCTTATTTGTATAAATAGAGATGAGATTGGCAAAGGCAAAAGTAAAAACTGGAACATTTCTCCACTTCAAGAAGAGTATATAACACACAAATGGTGACCAATATGATCAATTTCATTTATTAAAATTTCTCTTAAGTAAATTTGGATGGAAAGTTACTCAGAGAGATAATCTTAAACATAAATTTTGGGTGGGGCAAAATATAGTTAATTATTCTATTATGATGTCCCCATGGTGGGACATGTACTTACATATAGGAGGTATGTTTTTATACCAAGGCTCTGTAGAGGTTATCATACTTCATAAAGAGGCTGGTAAAATGTCCACCTTTGCATTTGGTTTAGAACAAAACACAAAGGGCAAAGTATCCATGAGAAACACAGAGGTGCCTCCCACTGCACTAAACTTCCTGTTTTGCTTTCTTTAAAGTATCTCCTTTGAACTTGGTGACACTTAATATTTTATGAAACAGGTTGACTAAAAGGATGTATCATATTTTGATTACAACAGCTGCAGAAAAATGCAGTTCTAAGTGGGATGGAATGGCGAGAGGGCCTGGTGAGCCTGCCCCTCTGAAAAGCACCGAAGGCCTCTGCCATCTTGTATGTCAAGCTAATGGCCACTGTCCACTGCCACTCAGGAGCATTTTTCCCAGACACAGCAGTGTTTGAGAAGACCCTGTCTAACAGTTAAGCTTGTAAGTCAGACTCTATCCTCTAATCGCCACCACAGCCCATTGTAACTTCTCTTACAATTCTAAAGAACTCTGCTGTGCTTATATTTACAGGGACACACACACACACACACACACACACACACACACACACACACACGAGCTTCGCATCTCTCATCCATCCAGTTTCTATAACTGATTTTTAAAGATATGATTCCAAGAGAATTTTCCAAAGAGGAGCCCCCGTAGGTTCTTTGTTGTTGTCCAGTAAAACATTACCAAGAGAGCTTATGGCCATGGTATAGTTTACATCTCTATGTCAGACTCTTTACTCAAAATTGTTAAAACTGAAACAAAAACCATGGTCTCAAAATTCCTATTAACTCTCACCTTGTAGATTTTTCCCTTCATCTCTTTCTGAAGCTTGTCCAGAATAGTAATAGCAATGGGAACTTAAACAAGAGTTAAAATTAATTTCAATCATCTTTTTTGATCATTGGTGAAAACTGCTTTGCCACAGAGAAGCCGCATGCAGATTATGTGGGACTCTGCCCTCCACTCTGTATGAGCGGGTCATGGAATGGGAAGCCGGATAATACAGACATATTTATTTAGTTCCCTAGACCCAATAAAAGCTCACTTGAGTGAACAGATAACAGTGCCCAGTTGATCTGGTTCGATTTAGTGTTTCCTTCTACTCCTTACAATATGTGGAAGTTATTTCCACATCACAGAGGAAAATTAGCTATCATTAACGCTAAACCACACCAAGGAACAAATATTGAGCCTGATGTTAGGAAAAGATAATTTGCTGTTCTCAAGAGCGCTGAGTTTCAAAGACGGTGACATTTATTCCCCTCCCACTAAGATGGACTGAATCGGCTAGAGCTGTAATTTGTCTTCTGTGAGTATATTTCAGCTGGTTTATTTCTTCTTTCAAGAAAGGAGATCATCTATTGAATTTTCCCTGAAGATGGTCTATAAAATGAGCAGAGCTTCAGCATGGAGCTGTGGTGTGTGAATCCTAAAACCTACAATAAAGGTTTTGTTCCTCTGCTAAATCAGTTCATGGAGCATGAGATTGTCCACCTCAAGTTTTATGTTCTGTGACTAATCTCCTTACCTTTGTAATTCTGGATTTAACTCCTGAATTTCCCTTCTAAGAACATCTTGATTTTCAAAGTTAGTGCTTAATTGTAACGAGGTAGCAGTCACAGATCAGCAAGAGCCTGCTGCCGCTGACAGAGGAGTTAAAAATGTGAAATTTCCAATAATTGTCTTGCACAAAATATATATCTTCTGAAAAATAGGGGGTCTCACATTTTAAAATTGATAACCTCCACAAAAAATGTAAAAAAAAAAAAAAAAAAAAAAAAAAAAAAAAAAACAGAAGGGTTCAAGGGGC
>JADRCD010000307.1:10105-49487 GCA_019843815.1 Montemys delectorum
AAAAAAAAAAAAAAAAAAAAAAAAAAAAAAAAAAAAACACAAGAAAAGATACAGAAGGGTTCAGTGGCCATTCATCTATGTTGGAACACAGTCAGGGAATAAAGTTGTGTGAGGAGAATTCTCAGTGCTTGTGAGAAAACTCTAAGAAAACAAGACAAGAGTCTTGTGTCCTCCATTTCTTTGAAAGCACAGAATTGTTCTTGGAATGTGTTTTCATGCTCCTACCAGGTGTGGCAGATAGGAGTGAATTTACTTCATTTGTTGTTATTCGTGTGCCTCTAAAAACCATGTCTTTGCAATGCGCAGCTTGTCCTTGTGATTGGACAATTTGCTCAAGTGATGCTTCTTAACCTTCTGTGTATAACTTGTCAGATGTTCTGAGTAAAGTTGGCTATTGCATGAGATTTAGCCTGCCTCATTCTTAGGCCCTGTTCCCCCAGGTTCACGCGGACAACTAGAGCCATAAACAATTTGAAGACAGGAGCCTTTTCCTTCCTTCCCTTGTATTTTAATGGGCTTAAACTATAGAACAGCACCCATATTCCTGAGGAAAATACTCTAAGATGCTATATTTATAAGACAAACATTCTCTGGAATATTGTGTAATTCTTTTTATCCTCTGAGTTGTAGTGAATAAAATTCCCCACATCAGCATTCCCCAATAATTGTATAGTAAGAGCAATTAGATTCTATATTACTAAAGAAGGATATAGCCCAAAGTGACATGTGTAAGAGTTCCACATTTACTTAACTATCTATATGACTGATGATCTATATTTAAAATACTAATTTTATTTACACATTATATATTATACTATATATACATACAATACATATATTATGCTCTGTATATATACAGTACATTATATATATATAATATGTATATATTATACAATATATATACAATACAAAACATATATATCTCCTTTATCCTGCCATTTTGAACATGTATGCAGCATTTGTTTTAGGATGGCAAACATTTTTGAGCACGCCAGTTATCTGCAATGTCATGGAGCAGCAAATGCTTTCTGAAACACATACCTCCAAAGCACACTGAAAAAACTCGGACGCCAGCCCAAGGAGCTCCCTTCTTCTTTCAAGCATGGAGACCAGGGTTGCCCATGCTTCACCCAGAGTCTGGGCCATGGCATCGTATACCTGACTTTGAGCCTTGTTTGCTTCAGCCGTCCTGTCTGCTTCCTGTAAGAGTTCCCACACACGGTCTTCCAAGGCCTAAATCCATGTAAACAAAATATATAAGTCAGTAGTCATCCAGTGTGAAAATAAAGGACCACACTGTAAGCACAGATACCTGAAACTGTATGTGATCCAGGAAGGTCTAGTAGATAATTAATAATTTATAAATACAAATCATATTTGATGAGAAGGTTCATTATTCCCTCCTGCTTCAAAGTAAAAGTCTCTGTTCTTATAACTACAAACTCTATAAATCTTATTTTTTCCTCATCTTTAAATTCTTCTGAAAATCTTCACCAAATCTTGATCCAACAACTTCCTGAAATTCAAAATATCTGAATCTCCCCATACCATCTTTTCAAGGTCTACCACTAACTGGACTACCCAGAAAGCCACTCATAAGAGACAATCTTCATTTCCATCCTCCTCTTCCCTAGCTCCCTTCCATCTCAAGCCCTAGTCAGTCACATAGCCTGCTTCATTCACAGCCCCTCCTTCCCTGCTTCCACCTCAGGCCTCGGTTTCCCCCTTGTTTGTCCTCATGCTTCTACTGCAGATTAAAGTGAGTCATAGCACAGCAAATCACACCTTGGGACATGATTTTACTTCTACTCTAGCATTCTCTTCTCTACAGATAACCAGTCATAACTTAGCTCAGACTTCTCTCCCCTGGAGTCACACATCTCTCCTTATTCCACCCACAGCTCACTTGTCCAAAGAGTTTTCTCCCATTGGTCAAGACATTGGAGTTGTGGATCTTCCCAGATCCTCAACTGTCTCTCTTGAACGAATTTAGGGCCTTAACTTTTAAAACTACCTTCAGGTATATACCAATTATAACTGTTTCTTCTGATTATACAAGTAACATACAGATATTCTTCATCTAACAACAGCGTTATACTAGTAATCAGAATCTGAGAGAACATGACTACATATCATCCGTACTAAGCAGACTTCATGGGTTATAATAAAAAATGAAGACATAAAGGTGGGAGAGGAAGGAGTGGGAGGAGATATGGCCAAATACATTGAAATGGTATATGACATTACCAAGAATAATGTTAAAGGAATTTTTTCCTTTAACATTTATTTCTATGTCTTTAAAAATTGTAAAATTGAAAGTTCAGTGTCTATGAATAAAGTTCTATTGGAATGCAGCCATGATCATTTCTGAATTTATGGCTGTTTTCATGTCACAAAAGTAGAGTTTAGATAATTACAATTCAAAGGGTAATATCATCAACAAAGCCTAAAAATAGTCTCCATTTAACTCTTAAACAGAACAAAACATAGAATATTACTCTATGGCCTTTAGCTGAAAAGAAATAGTAGGAAAATATTCTTTTAGTGCCAAATACAACATCACATGCAATGCCATGATTTATTGCTATTCTCATATTGTTAAACTCCAAATCTGGTTTCCATCTTTACTGTAAAGTGTTGGGTTGAGTTAATTCTAATAATCTTCTCTCCATCTAACTCCTTGTTCCTCATCTATAAATCTGTGGATTGCTCTTATTTTCACAAACTAAATTCTTAATAGTGGGTAGATTTGATGGCCATCAACATTTCAAGGCTCCTGATATAGGCCCTACACTGTTCGCCAGAAGATTCGCATCAACCAATGACCATATATTTCAATTTGCTCTTTACTCGCCGGCAATGTCTACTAACAGAATGGGGACTTTTTGTTTTATGCAATTCCTAGCACATGCCATAGTGTAAAAGTCACAGAACACACGTGAAGGCCAGGCTGAGCTGTGGGACCATCCATGCAGCCCATCTCCATACTGTAGAGCAATCCAATTTTTCAATCTGGAGAACTGGGGAACTCAGACAGAAGTTGTGGACCCTCGGTACAAGAAACCACTTTTTAGAAAGTCAAGCTTTGTTGTCCCATTGCTCCACTGTAATACTGAAGCACAGATGCAAGTGGAAGCATTGAATCATAATAGCCTAGAGTATCTTATGATGGGCATCACAAAGGTGAAATTATCGTAGGTACCTGTGGACCTTCTGAGATTACATGTGTGGATTCTCGGGGATCTAGGAAGCACAACTTCAGAACAATGCAGTAGAAGAATTATCAAAAGAGAAGGAGTGGGGTGGGGTGCTGACAACATTAACAGGCAGTATATTAGATGTTATAGTAGATATTTCTTCACCAAGAAACAGTTCAGCCCTCCAGACTTGTGGTCACTGGTGGGAAGTAAGAGGAGGTAGCTTCGTAGAGTCGAACTGATTAGATAAAGAAGTCAGAAAGTCCCTTGGAAAATGGGAGAGACTGCAGGGACAATATAAGAGCTAGGAAGATACAGGATAGGTTAGAATCTGATGCAAGGAAGCTGAGAAAGATGGAGTAAAGGATGGAGGGAAGCTTTCGGGACGCACCTTACAAAGGTACATTGCAAATCCATTGCAAAGGTACATCTCACAACCACACCGGGCCATGGTAGACTTCCTGAGGAATCACAACAGACAGGGAGTCTATTGCTACGTTAGTAAGTGGTGAGATGATTTGATTGGTGTGCTTGTTCAGTTTGGAAAATAGCATAATGATCTTTTCCTTCAGCACATAACACTACATGAAATTGCCCTGATAGCTCCACTTTTCTATTTTGTTTTGTTTGTTTGTTTGTTTGTTTTGGTTTTTTTGTTTTTTTTGGTTTTTCGAGACAGGGTTTCTCTGTGTAGCCCTGGCTGTCCTGAAATTCACTCTGGAGACCAGGTTAACCTTGAACTCAGAAATCCACCTGTCTCTGCCTCCCAAGTGCTGGGATTAAAGGCGTGCGCCACCACCGCCCGGCTTCCATTTTTCTATTTTAAAATTCATTATGAATTTGTTTTTTTTCTTATGATATGCAGAAAAAATTTTTCACATAAAGAAAAATCTGAGGTAATCTTATTTCACATGTATGAAGATAGTCTTTTTTTGAACAACACTTAGGTCACAGTGAGAAGCAATAAAATGTCAAGCCTCCTTTTGATTTATGTCAGGCATTCTACATAACACAATGACTCAGAGTTAGACTTTGGGCTATGAATATAAGTAAGTGTTAGAACATACACAAGACCTTAAGTTTGATTCCCAGTACTACAAACCAACACCAAGGCCCACAAGCCGACTCTGCCACTTTATAACCCTGTACATTTTATAAACTAGCTTTTCTCAGCATGTCTCAACCTCAGACAACAATGTTGATCTTATAAAGTTATGAAGACTAAATGAGTGATCTATGTGGGTCCCTATGGTAGCACCTGACAGATATTAACAGTCAATAGATGTTAGATGGTGTTTTAATTTCCTTTTATTCATGTATACTTTCTCATTAATATTAATTATTATTCACTTATAAAACCACTGAATGGAGGCCATACTGTGATTTGGTAAGGATGAATTAAATACATAATAGGAAACAAAAGGCTACTTATGATCTGAAGGGCTGATAATGAATACCCATAAGTGATTTCAGAAATGATAACACTTGAAAATATAAGACAATTTAATTTGAGTTTAAACATCAATGGTCCACTTTTTAAAAATGTGTAGCAAAATATATTTTTGAAAATTTTTTTCAAAAACATGATTTAATCATCTATTTTGTCCTTTAATTTTTCACTAATTTTTTATAATAAGATGATTATCTTATGTATAAATACAAATGTATTCTCTATGGTGATATGGTTATTTCATGTATGAAAATAATTCTATAACATATTTTCATATGGACAGTAAAATACTTATTATGTAAAAGTAAAATGTACAAATGTAGCCAATGACAAGCAGTTGGACAAAGTTTAGATCATCAGCGTTGGATTTCACACTAATTCCAACAGCAGCATCAAATGTGGACCGTAAGTTCTGGAGATCTATGTGTGGGAATACAGTATTGCATTTGGGACATGTAGTTCACCTGGACTAGGGTGACATGCACAAATTCCTTTTTATCCATGTCTAGGGCCTTCTTTACCAATGACTATGGACAGTAAAAAGCAGATGTATGCTGTAATTATTGCTGACACAAAATACTCAGTTTTTGCAATCATCTTTTGCTGGTTCTTCTAAATGCCAATAGTGCCCTAATACATCTGTTTAAAGTCCCACTCTACAGTGCTTATAACTGAGTGCCTTGAGACAATGTTAGCCCTTTGCTAACAGGTAAATCTCAGTGTTTGAGTTAATAGGCGCTCCAGCTTACTGTCTCTGACTCTGGCTCTCCTGCCAAGTATATTTGTTATCAATCAGGACATGTCAGGATCAGGATGAGGATGCCATCTGAATTTTCTATTTTTGGGACGTATCTGGATAATGATTTTCTGAAGTTTCTTGCAACCACATCTTATATTTTCTGTCAGGTAATTCAAAACATGTCCTAAGTAAAGAAAATGATCTAAAACCACAGACGCAAATAAAACCCCTTCATCCCTTAAAACCCTTTTTGATTTGAGAGTTTTCAAATTCTCAGACTAATTTGGGATCTTAGAAATGTTCTATTCAAACATAGTTGGAAATGTCTGTAGTCTTCTCACCCACATACGATTAACCAATGGTGATTTCTCGACACAATTCTTTTAAAAAAAAAGCAAATGGATTTAATCTGTTTCCATAAGGGCTTATTCACAGGTGTCCTTGTGAACATAATTTGAACAATCATTTCAGTAAATATAAGAAGGATAGAAAAATCTCAATGCAGCAAATTAATATTATTAAATGACCAAAAAAATGTGATGAATATATACAATTCAGGAATAAAAGACAGAGCAGGCTAAATCCAAACTAGGATATGTTGAGGGGTCTGCATTTGTAATCTGCCCATGTGAAGATCACAAAAAGTATCAGGGCAATGAACATACATATTGCACAGTAAAGAGCCTCGGTCACTGTGAGTCACAAATAACAGTCGAAGCAGTGAAGGGCTTGTGTTTCACCATCCAGCCTACTTCAAGTCTGTGTCTATTCCCTAACATGGCAGAAGCCAGCTCTCTGGACTACTCTGTTCCTACCACCCAGAGAATAAGGCAAAGCCTTATTCTTCTGTCTATAACCTCAGTGAAGATTCCTTCCACCAGTCACGAGGGAGAAGCCACACTGGATGTCTCTCCAGGCATCAGCTAGCCCAGACAGCCATCCCTGAAACTTCCCTCTTAGGCTGTGAGCTGGAGAAAGGGGCCTGGACCTGAAATAATGCCCATACCATCCTTCCCTCTCCCTCCTCTAACAATATCCTGCCTGGAATTTTCCACAAAGCTCCTTGAACATAGGCCAGCTTGTTCAATGGAGATAATATTGCTTAATGTATCACGAATAGGAATTGGTTGTTCACATCTTCTATAGAGAGAGGGAGGGAGGGAGGGAAGTGAAGAAAATAAGCTAAATTGACAGCATGCCAGGCTTCTGTTCAGTTGTGTCTCATTACTGAATAAAACATTGATAGATGGGAAACAGTTTCATTCGAAAGTAGCCAAAGAGTGTTTCAATTCGTCACTCTACAAGACACTGTCATGGAGGGGTGTTAGCATCCACTCACAGTGTTGACTAGATGGCTTCGATAGTCTTGTCTAATTCTATGGCTCATAGCCACAGATCTTCTAATTTAGAGTACTTGTTTGCTGGGTACATTTGCAAGGTACAGGGACTAGTGGAATCTACCTTTGTATGCGGAACATTTTCCACAAGGGTTTAAAGTTAGATCTTACCTTAGTGAGAAGCCTACCATATCCAAAATTTTACTAAAAGGCCAGACAACAACTATTGTTCATACTATTGCAGAAATGCATTTTTCTTCATTCTCGAGGCCTATTCATGCAATAATTTACTTTGTCTTTTTTTCCCTTCCTTTCTTAGACATAGAAACACAGCTGGGAAATTAAACCATTACAAAAAGTGTGCTCCATTTATCTTCCCCCCTTCTTCATTCCCTTCCCCTTCCTTTTTCTCCTCTTTCCCTGCCTCCCCATCACTTGTTTTGACAAAAACTATTCATTTTCTTCCCTTTCAACAGAATGGAATCCTTGTATGTGAAGAGCGCAGGAGAGATGATAAAGGCCACCTCTCACCTCCAGCCCTTTGACAGGAGAAGCCAATGGCATTGGCCTAGCTTATACAACTTGCTGACTGAGCTAAATGTAAGTCGACTGGCTCATGGTTTAAAACATAACTGAGTCAGAAAAAAAATAATAAAATGGAAAATAATAATTTAAAAAATCCCTGGAAACTCCAATTCCACAGAGCCTCTTCCACTAAGGTTATTTGCAATAGTCAGTTCCCGCCACTGAATTAGTATGGTGTAAGCCTGAAGCAGGTTGGTGACCATTCTCCTAGCAAAGAGCAGAGCTCATCTAGGAGTCAGAGACCCAGAATCTTGACAACCACACACATCCATGGTGTCTATATAAGACTTGCACTCTAAGATATTTGAGGATCAAAGCAAAGCAAAATCAAACAAGCAAGCAAACAAACAAACAAAACCCTGATCTTTAAAAATCTAATAAAAATCTTGCTTTGACACCTCTAATGAATATGAACTAGGAACACGAAATTGTACCATCTCTTCTTCTGCCAACTCAAAAAAGGGAATATTTTAAGTTATTTATTTCCAAACATATTTGAGGCAAATATCATGGAATAAATGTCAGATTGGGTCTCATATGATTGTACTTATCTTCGTTGTTGAATGCAAGTCTGGTTAACTGTAACTTCTATCTGTACCTGCTGTCACTTAGATTATCGGTCATGACCACGCAGCAGGGATAAATAATAACAAAGAAGAGTCTGAAGGAATATATTTCCTGAGTTTAAACTATAAGCTCTGAGTATGGCACTGCTACAGGATGACTAATGCCATCCTCTATATTCTTTTATTGTCTTTAGACAGATATTCCCACACAGTGGCCAGCCCCCAAATTAAACTCTCAAGTTAAGGAACCTGCTTAAGTCTGAAACAGTTGAGAGGTAGGCTGTCTGTATTACATTTTAACACATCAGCATATCTAGACTGTTTGGATAACCCAAAAGCACACAACTGCACTGTTGGCCATCTCTTTTGCTAACATCAGACTGAAGCAACACCTATTCCATTCAGTTGTCAAACATCTTTACGGCCCTCCCTCCAGCATCTACCTCACATTTTGCAGCTTCCTAAGGACACAAGTGACCTATGATGCTGCATCTTAAGCATCACAGGCTGACATGATAAACGTGTTCATAGCATTTGGGTTTGTTGACTATTTCTGAGTCCTTTGTCTGGGTCTCTACTGCTGAGCCCTTCCTATTCTAATTCTACAGCTCCATGTTCCTCAAACCAGGCAGTAACATGGTATACCCACACCCCTGAGAGAGGGACTCTAGAAAAGGGAGATTCTCAGGCCCTAGATTTTTGAGGATCAGAACTGGGAATCCAGCTGGTTAGCATCCTCATTTAACTCTGACTTATGGTTATGTGCCAAAGGCATCATCTACTTACTGACTCTTCTGGAGACAGAACATAGAGCTGGATAGGGGGAATAACCTTAAGTGTTCTCAATGCAATTGATTAACTTCAAGAATAATAAAAAACTATTTTATGTAACTAGCAAACAAGATGTTGAATGAACCCAACACACACACACACAAATGGTAGCAGGCTGAGTGGCTAAAGCATCAGTTGTGCTGATCTGATTATTGTGCACTATAATGCTTCCTGTGCCCTATGAATACACACAACCACCAGGCGTTAATTAAAAGTGCATACTTTCAAACTTCCTCATGCAATCTTAGCAACCTTGGTCTAGACTGCTAAAGGAGAAGAGTTTCTGTCTTAAATATCTTCTTTAGTTCTTGACATGTCAAGTGGCACAATGCAAATAGGTGCTATTCAACTGAAAATGAAAACAAACAAACAAACAAAAATACCCCTATTATGAAAAGAGAACGATCTATCAAGCCTTCATAGGACCAAGGACCTCTCCTTCCATTGGTGCATGACAAGGCCATCCTCTGCTACATGTGCAGCTGGGGTCATGTGTACTCCTTTGTTGATGGCTTAGTCCCTGGGAGTTCTTAGGGGTCTGGTTGGTTGATATTGTTGTTCTTGAAGGGGCTTGCAAACCCCTTCAAGTCCTTCAGTCCTTTCTCTAACTCCTCTATTGAGGACCCGTCGCTCAGTCCAATGGTTGGCTGTGAACATCCGCCTCTGTATTTGTAAGGCTCTGGCAGGGCCTCTCAGAAGACAGCCACATCAGGTTCCTTTCAGCATGCACTTCTTGGCTTCCACAATAGTGTCTGGGTTTGGTAACTGTATAGGGAATTGAGGGCAGGGAGGTGGGAGTGAGTGGGTGGGTGGAAGAACACCCTCATAGAAGCAGCTGGAGGGAGGTTGTAATAGGGTGTTTCCTGGAGGGAGGGAAACCGGGAAAGGGGATCACATTTGAAATGTAAATAAAGAAAATATTCAATAAAAATAAAAAGAAATGAAAAGAGAAAGAAAATAGGATGCCAATTCATAAGCTATTAGGACATTAGGCCCATGCGTTCTCAGAACTACATCTAGCTAAAGACCTATCAAGGTGCCTGTAAATTTTTACCTTGGTAGGTTTGTGTGTTTGTTTTTGTTGTTTTCTTCTTTTTTTCTAACATGCTACATGATGTCATCAATAAAGTTCTGGTGACAGAACACAATGAGGTCACTCCCTTGCTTCACCCAAGTCAGTGATTCTTCATTGTCCGCAAGATAAGCTGAGGAGGATCATCCTTTCCAAGGCACACCTAGGCTGCCTGCTCTGCTCACTGCTTCCCCTTTCTCTCACTGTCTGTCCTCGCAGCCTCACGGCCCAGCTGCCTTCTCCACCTGATGCTTTCTGCGGAGTGCTCAGTGAAAGCGAAGCCTGCCCTCTTCCCTCTGCACACCCTAGCAGACAGTAGAATCTTTCAACTTCAACAAAAGGCTGCTGCAAATGATAAATAGCCAAACAAAGGAAGATCAGGGTTTTGGAATTTATAATGTGAGAAGATAGGTCATTTCAATTCCTTTCAGTTAATAGTTCCCTAAAAGTGAATCTTTAAAATAAAATAAAAAAAATGTGGGTTGTGGAGCTAGTACAGTGAGTTAGAATCTCAAAGCCCCTACTAACTTCTTACATTTGTTTAAAGGCTTCTTCTTCTGAAGTTTGAAACTTACTTCTAAACTGTAAGTCCTCCTCTACAAAGAATATATGCAAATACTCCTATTTTAGAGACATGAGAAGGGGAAGGAGTATATGGGGTAATATTAAATCTAGTAAATCTAGATGACGACTTCTACAGACTTGAAGTCACCATTTCGTACCAACAGTTGCACTGATCAGATCTAACCCAGACCCTCTTGCAGGGTTATCCTTTTAACCACTAGTGAATCAGCAAGTGACAGAAATGACACTTTAATTTCTTGACATCTTTTGATCACTGGACAAGAATGAGCTTACTTCTTACTCCAATGTTTGTGAACTTTGATTCAGTGGAAACAGATGGAATTCTGGCTCAAGTTGGAAGGCAAGGTCTAGCCTCACGGTGGAGGGTTAGATGTAGGCTAGACCAGGCCTCCAAGTCTGCTGATGATCTGTCCTTCTAAAGTGGAGCTGGATGTGGGGAAGTTTGAGTAACTTCCCCACTTCTGGCAAGTGTCAGATACAAAATATATTCCCTACATTCTTCCCCCAATCCAAGAAACAATTCATTAAGATTTTAAATATTTTTTATATTCATAAACATGGTCTATTCTTCGGAATTTTATGTGTTATAGAGTATAAATACTTACAGATTATAAGTATCAATCATCCTATTTTATCTAGTTTATTTTGAACTTTATTTTTGGGTTTTATTTTTTATTAATTACTTTATTTATTTACATTCCAAATGTCCCCATTCTTAGTCTCCCTTCCAAACCCCCCACCCCATCCCCCATGCCCTATCCCCTTTTCCTCTAAGAGGGTGCTCCCTACCCACCCACCCACCCACCCACTCCTGCCTCACCACCCTAGTATTCATTCCCCTACACTGGGGGCATCGAGCCTCCACAGGACCAAGTACCTCTTGTCCACTGATGTCAGATAAGGCCACCTTCTCCTACATATGTAGCAGGAACTATGGACCACTCATGTGTACTCTTTGGTTAGTGGTTTAGTCCCTAGGAGCTCTGAAGGGTCTGATTAGTTGATATTGTTGTTCTTCCTATGGAGCTGCAATCCCCTTCAGCTCCTTCAGTTCTTCCCCTAATTCTTCCATAGGGGTCCCCGGGCTCATTCCAATGGTTGGCTTGTGAGTATGTGGATCTATCAGGTACTGACAGAGTCTCTCAGAGGACAGTGCTCCTGTTTGCAAGCACTTCTTGGCATCAGCAATACTGTTGAGATTTGGTGTCTGCAGACGAGATAGATCCCAAGGTTGGGCAGTCTCTGGGTGGCCTTTCTTTCAGGCTCTGCTCCATTTTTTTGTCCCTGTGTTTCCTTTAGACAGGAACAATTCTGAGTTAAAG
Source organism: Montemys delectorum (assembly GCA_019843815.1). Taxonomy (NCBI): domain Eukaryota; kingdom Metazoa; phylum Chordata; class Mammalia; order Rodentia; family Muridae; genus Montemys; species Montemys delectorum. Next base: position 21,790 of record JADRCD010000307.1, read on the forward strand.
TTTTTGAAATGGGTGGATGGTCCCATCCCTCAACTGAAAATCTTCTGTAAGACAAAGGACACTGTCAATAGGACAAAATGGCAACCAACAGATTGGGAAAAGATCTTTACCAATCCTACATCCAAAAGAGGGCTAATATCCAAAATATACAAAGAAGTCAAGAAGTTAGACTCCAGAAAACCAAATAATCCAATTTAAAAATGGGGTACAGAGCTAAACAAAGAATTGTCAATTGAAGAATCTAGAATGACTGAGAAGCACCTCAAGAGATCTTTACCCTTAGTCATCGGGGAAATGCAAATCAAAATAACCCTGTGATTCCACCTTATTTTGAACTTTAAAAATGTATTCCATTCATTTATTTGTTGTGGGGTTGGAGTGGATGTATGAGTGCCATGGTGTATCTACAGAGGTCAGAGACCAACTTTTGGGAACGATTCAGTTCTCTTCTTCCATAAAGTAGGTCTCAGGAATTGAACTCAGGTCATTAGTCTCATTTGCAAAAGCCTCTCCCCACTGAGCCATCTCACTTGTCCTGAGCTTTTAGATAATGACTTATGACTCAAGTAGGCACCTATTAGTAGCCTGCTAGTGGAATTTCTCCCAGCTCTTTCTGGATTTGTATATGAACAGTTGACTCTCCTAAACAAGTAAATAATTTCACTCTAGGTGAAATTTGTCTATGATACATACATACTCCTGTGAGAGAGCCAGATCACCCCACAGTAAACGACAGACATCCAAGTACTTCCACTTCCTGATCATGGTGTCCCTTGCAAGTGTGTCATCTCTGTGTGGTCAGCTCTCCCTCTGTCCCTTGGGAGTTATGTATCCTGGGTGCCCCCTCTGGAGTCTCCTCGGTAGCCCTCTCAGACGCTCATTCCTTAAACCTGCTTTACTAAATAAACCCTTTCTTCATTTTGCTGTCACCTTTAAGTCAACGAAAGTGGCACTCAGGTTACACAAAATATCATATAGAAAAATTGGACACTGCCTCAGGTGACAACATCGACTCCATTCTGTTTCCAAAGACTGAAGAAAAAATATCAAATTCTGTCCTTACTTTGAAAAAGAAGCCACAACATATTCTCAGTTATGAAAAATCCATTCTCAGGTTGAAGAAGCCTCAGGGCAGCCACCAAATGAAATACTCAGATTAATTGACAGCAGCAGTAATATGTTTTTTTTTAAAGCTAGTTGTTTCACAAAACAAATGGGGTGTCCGGTTTACAGCGTAAGCAGACTTTGTGTTGACAATGAGCTATGGTGCTTTTAAGACGAGCAATCCATGAAAAATGAGTTGCCTGAGGACTCGGTCAAGGCCAGCTTAATTTAAGTTTTCCTTTCCCACTTGGCTGGCCATTAAACTCAGGCAAAGTATCTTGGAATTAGATCAGAGAAAAAGACATTCTGGCCAACATCATAAAGCTTGTTATTTAAAGAGATGCTAAAAGGAACTACTTTCCCTTTAGGTTGCAGAAGCATGGAAAACCAAGGCTATTCCACACTCCTCAAAAAAATGTACCCTGTCTTTTTAAGTGTGGCTTCGAAATAGTCAGCTTTAAGTAGAGCATATTTTATGGTCATTGTACCACCTGAGCTGCCATACAGAGCACAAAAAAGATTACAGACTTTCTTTTCAGTGGAGCATTAAATGGTGCCCTGAATAGCAATTTACTAAAAGACCAAATAGATGTGGCACATCCTGCATATGTTAGCCTGACAGGACAGTCTACCTAGAACAGAAACAGGCAGGCCTTTTGTTTATAGAAATCACCTGAGTTTTACCAAGGGAGCTGAAAGTAATTAGTTTAGGACCTTTGGAAGTAAAGAATAATGAACATTTTTGGAACAGTAAGTAGTTAAGTTTAATTATTTTTGTCAATCTCTTGTATGTAGCATTGAGGATCCACTGGCTCTGCTGTTCTTTTTAACTAGAACATGTCCCATGTTTATTGTTGCTTATCTAAAAACCTGTTTGCCTCCAGTCTCAATGTCAGCCCTCCGTGGGCCCTCTACCTACATCAGCCAAGAGCAATTCCTCTTTCCTTCCTATGGATATCTGTCTCTAACCACCCTCCTTTCTAAAAACTATATAAACATTCATGATTGTCCACCTTATGCTTTCTGTACAGTCCTCAGTGAAAACAGGGTCTTTCTTGTTCACTTTTTGCTCCTCATCCGAGAGTACAATCTTTCCACTTTAAGAAAAATAGCAGCTGCAAGTGTTAAGCAATAAAACAAAGAAAACCTGGTTTGAAATTCCTATTTTGAGAAGATAGGTTATTTCAATTTTTTTTTCATTTAAAAATTCCTTAAAAGTGAATCTTTAAAATAAAAATGTGGGTTGAGGAGATGGCATAATGGGTACAAGTGTTTGCTCAGCAAGCATGAAGACCTGAGTTCTAATCCCCAACACCTATGTACCAACTGCCTGTGCCTGTAAATCCAACAGGGTATGGAGGCAGGTGATCTGGAGAGCTTATTGGCCGGCCAGCCTATAAAGAAACCCAGCTCCTGCTCCACTGAAGACCCTGCCTTGTGACAATAAGGCAGAGAGCTGGAGAGAATATCCAGCATCCTGCTCTGGCCTTTACATGTGCACACATGTACAAACTCACACATTTGCATCACATACACCCCCACCCACCCACACACACAGAAGAAGAAGAACAAGAAAGCTGTAGACTTAGCTGCTATTCAGTTATAAGTACCCAAACCCCATATCCTCCTTTGGCCTACATAGCTCCAGGCTCAGAGCATTGCTTTGCCTAGCATCACTACCGTTTAGTGACTTAAAAGTAGAATTGTGCCCATCAAGCCAATGTGACGTTATATAGCAAAGGTCTCACTTAAGCCAAATGCTTAATATAAACCCCTATAAAAGATTTAATGGCTGTCCCAATTAGTTCTACCTAAATATTCTGAATATTTAATGGATCACCCAGTGATTCCAGAAGTAAAAAAAAAAATATGCTCATGGCCTACACTGCCAATAAGCAAAGCATCCTCTACCTAATCAAAGCAAACGTCCCAGCAGCCTTGTCCTCATCTATGCAGCACACTCGTAACGAGAGGAAACATCTATTCGAAAGGCCCACCAGCTTGGAGACTCCACTGTTACACACGAGGACTGCTGCTCAGCACTGAAGATTTCTGTTTTTGTGAAAGTAATTCCACTCTAACTACAGACTCTTCACTTCATATAGAAAAATATTTAGCAGTACACGGAAGCAAAGTTACTGACAAGCTATTATGTGTCTTTTTTCTCATTCTAGCTTCTTTTTTTTTCCATTCTATCTTCTTTACACCTTGCCTCATATCAAAAGTAGAATGATCAGCACAGCTCTCGACTACTTCACAGCAATGAGAGGATGATTTCAATAGGTCTGATCTGAGAAATGGTTTCATATTGACTAGCAATGAAGATATTCTTCACGGACCACTTAGAATCCAGAGTTCCTTAGATCACAATTCCAAGGTACAAATGCAAGTAGATTATTTTTGTTCTCATCAACCATCCCAGAAGCTTAAAAGCTAAAGTCTGAAGGCATCACTTTTATATAATCGGGTTTCTGAACTTTGTATCATCCTGTGATGGCCTCACACATGTACACTCAATTATACCCCGGGCCTTAAGAACCTGCACTCCAAGCACCATGCTAGGCCAGACTTCTATGCTAGAAAACAAGAAGTCCTTATGTCTCTTTCCATAGGATCATGTGCTCTGTCTCAATTGGATGAGACCTCTTTGTCCAGCTTGTTCAGGAAGCTCTGGGACAGAACATGATAGAAAGACCATGGCAAACTAGGTTGGATTCCCAGCTGATAGAAGCTAAGAAGCCCCTTAACATCTCTGAGATTCAGTTCCCTCCCCTGGAAAAGACTCCTGATCATATTGCTCTTTATTGTGTAATCAAAATGATACAATGTTCAAGAAAGCAATCTCAGCATTGACTCTGGCTGCTGCTTCTGTACTCTCTCCTCATGCTTCACTGGTAAGACTTCAGAGGGTACTGCCTGGGCATGTTCAATGTTTGCTTATACATCAAGGTTCCGGTGCTTTGTGGAGGCAGCTGCAGAAACCTTCACTGTTGTAGAGTAAATAAGCAAATGCATGGTGATTCAGGGCTGGGAGGGAGAGCCTGAGAATCATGACAAATTCTTCCCACATGCCGGCAGACACTAGCAATGCTACTACAGAGAAGGTTTAAATTTGAGGACTTTATTTCTTTAAACACTCATATTACTATCTCCACTCTTTAGAAAGGAAGCCAGCTTTGGTGTTAAAAAAAAAAAAAAAAAAAAAAAAAAAAAGACTTGAAGGTCACAGTGTTCCCACCCTGCCACCCAAGAGATACTAAAGGGAAATATGTGTCCCTCTCTTCCACTATCAGAGTTCTGAAACAAAAGACCCCAATGAATGAAAATTTCCCCACAAATCTTATGCTCTGGGAAGAAGAATCAAAAGAAGAGATTCCACAGAGTTCGGGAGACAATAGAGGCAGGCTGGACCGCCATAAGTCAATGATGGGCAGGACCAACCTTCCAGGCTGCTTAGGTATGCACACCTCTTACCCTTTGCTCAAACCCAGTGCCCTGAAGACAGACAAGGGGGGAGGTCTAATGACCCCTTGAATTGTTCTTTTCCCAGTCTATGGCCACAGTGGCTAGCTATCCCACCTTTCTCTGGTTTTTGCCATTACGTATGTTTTTAGTTTGGGTACTGTGGATCGTGGCTAAGCCTAGATTGTTGGGGTTGCCAGGGTGAACAAGCGTTTTCCCTAAAATCTCAGGTAACAAGGGAGGTGGAGTAAGAAGAGAGCGAGGTAAAAGGTAACAGAAGTTCGAGTTCTCCTACTCAGAGTTGAAGAGCACTTTCTTGAAATTCTTGAAGAATGACTCTGATAGCAGAATGTGTGGCTCAGAATGAGCCTAGACAGGAACACAGGAGGAGGTAAACATGGGGGGGGGAGCCTCTCACCTATCACCCCCAATCACGCTAAGCCTGCTGCTTACTAACTCATATATATTATATATATAAAATCACTGAGCCTCGGTTTTTACAGTTGGAAAATATGCACTAAGATTGCTTACCTCTTAATACTGTTAAAATGAGATGTCACATGGTCAGGTGTGTGGTGCAGCACTTAGCACAGTTCAGCCATCCATAAATCAGAGACATAGCATTATCACAGTTATTAACGGTGATGAAAATATAAGTCTACTAAAAGTAAATGTCATGGAAAACACATGGTTCCTCTTACAGGATCTCTATGCTTTCCTTTGCTCCTTCTGTCTGTTAGACCTCCATTTATAAGCCACACTGAATTTGAGTGCACATTCTATATGCAGACAAGTTTCTGACTTCAAAATACCTCCTGGAGAACAAGAAATAACACACTGTCTCTTTATTCTGGCTATACAAACCTATTATGCATGGCGGGTTGGTGGTGGTCACTCCACTCCCTATTTGTAAGGCTGCCCCTAAACTGGACTGGCACACTACACAAACATCTGACTTTGGCTTCTGGCTCACTTCCAATTTGAAAGGGTTGCTGCTCTGAATAGGCTGCTGAGAGCTCTGGGTGCCAAGCGCAGGGTAGAAGCCTCCAGTAGCCTCTACCTGAAAGGCAACCAGAGCCCTGGGGTAATGAAGAATGCGTGCCCACGCTTTCATCTGCCAGGCTTCCTGTGCTAAAGCCAAGGCATTGGTAAACTATCAAATGGTTCTGTTGTCAGTAGGAAATGCCAGCCACATAGCAATGCAGAAAGACAAAAACCTGGAAAATTCTAACACCAAACAATTGCACCAGTCCATTTGGATTAAAACACAAGGACTTTTTTTTTTTTTTTTTGCCTATTTTTCAAACCTGTTTAAAGGACCACAAACAACTCCATCATAAAGAAATTGCCACAACTTTTATCTTTCAAGACTTAGATCCTGTATAAATTAAATGTAAATAAAATCAGAGATTTTCCTCCCGATTTACTGCATCGTAATTGTTATTCAGAACCATTTCTTTTGTGCAGCGAAAGACGGTATTTTAGAAACATTTCAAATGAACCCCGAACCTCTCCACCATTACTTTTCATAAATGCATTTTCTTAATTTTTTTCTAGCCTGGCATTTGCATATAAATGACTCTCCCAGGTCTGCTCCGTGAATTGAAGTAAATAATGTAATTAGAAATCATCTACAGGTGTATAGCTGGGATTCCTAATGGTGTTCTCTGTTGTTTGAGGAGCTTTTGGTACCCTTGGATTTGTTTAGGTTTCGCTGCCTTCCCTACTGTTCCCTGCTCTTGTGTGTGACTGAAAACAGCGGACCCCTGGAGACTTATCAAGGATGCTATTGTGTGTTATGCTGGGTAACCGAAACTCTTCAGGCTTGATCAAAAACAACAACAATAAGGAGAATGACATATTCTATGAGACGTGATGAAAGCTAGAACATTAGGAAGTTTTTCGTACCAAACAGAAGAATAAATAAACATAAGTAATAAGCTAACATCTGTTCTCAGGAGGAACCAGAGCAGAGCGGAAGCAGCCACTTCGGACCTGAAGTAGACTTCTTCCTTTTCAGAAACTTTTTTCTCCCTTACACACTGACCCCAACACCACCATTATTTCAAAGCTGTCCTTACATGCCACCTTCTCCATGAAACCACTCCAGCTAAATTAACTTCTTTTCTCCCCCAAACTTGCCTATGGTGCTTTCGCTATCAGCATCCTTCATCTGGGGACTTAATTAATCATCTTGAGCCTTGATGTTGTGATCGCAGTTACTTAATTGCTTCGTGAACCTAACAGGGTCATTTTGTCCTCTATGCATTATACATTATAAACTTCTAGCAGCCAAGAGTGCCTCTTACATTTCTTTCATGTCCTTGGCAATGCCAAGCACAGAGCAGGCAGACAGAATGGACCCTGGCCTGCTTGAACACAGCCATTCTGTTGCTATGGCAACTTGGTTCCTCTAAATCAGATGAGACCGACAACTGTGACATTGATATGTGGTCCTACTGAGTCAGGTGAGAAGGAACCCGAGTCACTGTTACACATTTCCTCAGAGAGTGGGTCCTTAAAATCCAGCCAATGATTGAAGGGCATCTGGGCACTATTTGACACAAAGGCAATTAATGGGCTGGGGTTCCAGGACAAGTGCTTCCTAACCATAAGAACTGGACTAATAATTTGCCTGGGGCATGCACAAACGTTTCTTCATTTGTAAAATGAGGATTGAAATACTAGATAGAGTAGACACTAGAGAGAAGCTCAGACATTAAAGGCATTGGCTACACTTCCAGAGGATCTGGGTTTCATTTCCAGCACCCAATGAGAACCCACAATCATTCGTAACTCATAACTATAATTCCAGAGGATCCAATGCCCTGTTATCTGTGGGCACCAGGTACACATATGGTACACATACAGACATGCAGGCAAAACATTCATACATATAAACATTAATTAATTAAAAAAATTTTCAAATACTGATAGGGGCTGCAGAATAACCCGATAGTTAATTTGCTGAAGCTAGCACGAGGATTACAAACTGGATCCCCAGAACCTCCCCTAGCCCCAATGCCAGGTATACATAGTTGCCTGTCTGTAATCCCAACCTCTGAAAAAAGAGACAGAAGATCCCAGTAGCAAGCTGGCTAGCTAGCAAGAGTAGCTGTACCAGTGAGCTCCGGACTTGCCTGAGATACTTTGTCTCATTGAACAAAGTGGAACACCAATGGATGATTCTGGATGTTGACTTCAGGCCTCCATATGCACTGGTACATACCTGTGCCCCACATATGCAAACATGCATATACACACATGCACACCACGTACACACCTTTACCACATTCACATGGAAATGGAAGAAGAAAATAATAAGTAAAACAGTGATGATTAAAATCTTTCTACACTCATTCTAGGTAACCCTTGTCTTAAAGGTGTTAACTCTCTCAACTCCTAGACTCTTGTGCCCACCTTCTGAGTAGGTATGAAAACTTATAGGTGTGGAAACTGAAACAGTGAGAGATCAGTAGATCCCCAAAGGTTACACCACAATATAACAACACTGGATCCAGGTCTGGACAAGAATAACTCCACTAGTAAGATGCTGTCTCTCACAGACTTAACCTTAAGTGGTTATTTTAAATATGAAAAAATAAGACATTTAAAACATTTAAATATATTTCATATTTGAACTAAATGTTTAAAAGCCAATTGATACAGAATAATCAATACCTGCCCACTGAGTTATTTTCATGCATGGGTCATGGTGTAATTAAAAGTTCCTACAACTAATTTAGACAAAAGTTAACTAGGTATTGCTACACAGTCTCTACACAGAGGCAAGCTTGCAGTATTATGAGAAATATATATGCATAAAATTCAAGCAAACCAATATTAAAAGCAATGCTAAATGCTAGAGTCAAAGTGCCAACTGCAGAACATCTTTCTTTAACCAGTCTTACCCCATTTGGGATAAGGATGTGGCTTCAGGTGCACAAGATAGCGTGGGTGTAAATACTGCGTAAGCACTGCTTGTAGCACTTTACACAGACCAAGCTTACATGAAGCCAGCACTCAGGTGAGACGCACTGCATCAGATAAGTGTATACTGAGAACCCCCAGTGAACTCTGAGGAGAAAGACAGGCAAAGAGCAGGGCAGAGCTCAGACTTCACAAGGGAGGCCGCTGTGGCATTCTAAAATGAAGGTATCAATAATTCACTTGGAAATCCATCCTCCAGCTCAGTTAGAAGAATAATGATACAAATCAGAAACACTAATAGTATTAATAATTAATCAATCCCACCATGTGTTTTAGGAACTAGAATGTCCTATACATTAATTATTGATTCTTCAAACCCTCCAACTGGCGAGTTCAAGAGGAGCTTGAACTCCAGTCATCTCTAGTGTATTTCTTTACCTGGATTCATTTTTGTGTGTTTCTTTTGCCCAATTATGGAGTGGATATGCATTCATTCAGTCCTTCCTTTCATTCTATAAACATTTATTTAACATATAACCCAAACATAGGGCCAGGACTCAGAGATAGACCTGTGTTTACAGACCAAGGCAGCATGAAACATTTGCATCTTTGAAGAAAAGTGTAGTAGAGTAGATTATAGAGATGACAATAACAAGTACCCAGAGGACAGCATGATCACTGGCAGAAGAAAGGAATGTCCAAGAGACGTCCACAAGAGCAGTCATTTACTGGCTGTCAGATCTAACACTAGATTTTTCCAATATATTGCTATTTGTAATGTTATTTCATATTTTTGTCTTGGAATTTCCTTTCTCTCATACTTGTATCTCTGTCTCTGAATGTTTTCGCCTTGAATTTTCATAGCTTCATCTCTTGTCTTTTCTTCCTTTTTTGAATTCTTTTTTTAAAAAAGAGGATGAGTTTCCTTCTGTGTTTTTATACGCACTTCACTTTGATTGATCCTCTTCAACCAAACCCTTGCCCGTCCTGTCTCACCTCTCTGCCCTCTTTTATGTGATCACTTGGCACATCATTCCCTGTATTGCCTTTTTCACTTTCAAATCATCTGGGTTCTACTGGCCTTCCCAATCTCTTTTCCCTCTTGTGGTTCCCTATCTCATTTCTAGACATCTGCTCACACAACCAAGCACATATAAAAAAAGTTACAATCTGGGCCAAAGGAGATAGCTCCACTGGTGAAGTGCTTGCTGCATAAGCACCGTGACCTGAGTTTTACCCCTAGGACCCATATAAAACAGCCGAGTATAGATGGTGTGGCTATAGTCCTTGTGCTGAATAGGCAGAGACAAAGAGATTGCTTGGGCTTGTAGTATATCAGGCCTACACTACTTGGAGGAGTTGCAAGCCAATGAGAAACAAGTCTCCAAAAACAAGGTAGACAGCATTTGAAGAATGACATCTGGAGTTGATCTCTGTCTTGGGGTTTTACTGCTGTGATGAGACACCATGACCAAGGCAACTCTTATAAAGGCAAACATTTAGTTGAGGCTAGTTTATAATTTCAGAGGTTCAGTCCATTATCTTCAAGGTGGAAAGCATGGCATTGTGCAGGTGGACATGGTGCTGGAGGAGTCAAGAGTTCTACATCTTGATCCAAAGGCAGCCAGGAAGAGATTCCACACTGGGTGAGCTTGAGCACTAGGAGACCACAAAGCCCTCCAACAGTGACACGCCTCCTCCAATAAGGCCTATCTCCTAACAGTGCCATTTCTCATGGGCCAAGCATATTCAAACCACCACAGTCTCTGACCTCCATATGTATACTTACATAGATGCATGCACATTTGTGCACAAGTGTGTGCATAAGCACACATGCATCTATGCACGCATATACAAACACTAGAAGCTAGGATTACTGCTGCATGATATTTGATTATACCATGAACCCCAAGATTGTGTTATTTACTGGAAAAAAAAACTGTTCCTAGTTGTGGCATTGCTCAGTCCTTAGCACACACCTTTAATCCCAAACAATAAAAGTAAAGTCAATTTGTAGAAGTAAGCACCCATGTTTATAAGTGATGTCCAATTGAATGGTAGACAAAGTGATGAATCAGAGAAAGATTTGATATAATACAATATGCCCAACACTTACAAAAAGAGAGAGAGAAGGGAAGTTACTTGAGGGGCAGTGCAGAGAGAGAGGAGGAGGCAGTTTTACTGGAAGAGTTTCACAGAGATAGGTAGACAAACTAGACACAGGTAAATACAGAATGAGCTAGAGAATGAGAAGTAGCTAGAAGATTAGAACAGATTGCCAGAGTTAATTTGAGGCCAAGCAGAACAATTCAGTCAGAGGCCAAAAAAAGAAGCCAGATTGAATCAGTCAGCTTGGAGAGCAGTTTGAGCCAGAACAGCTGAGTTCAACCAGCCAGCCAGAGCTCAGAAAGAACTCAGCAACAAGTCTGAGGCTAAAAACATTCTAGACCTAGATTCGATTATATAGAGACTAGGACCTTCTAGCACTAGGTCTAGGCTAGCAGCTGGAAGCAGTAAGCTCTGGAGATGACAGTTACTAAGGAGAATAAAAATTACTTTTACAGATCTACATATGACAAAGAACATTTATCATTTGTGGTTCTGAGCCTGGGTTACCTTAATTTGATATTCTATGGTTCCATTCTTTTTTTTTTCCCCTACAAATTTCATTGTTCCATTTTTCTTTAGAGTGGGATAAAATTCCATTATATGAACCACATTTTGCTATCCGTTCATGTATTGATGGATATCTAGGCTAATTCTAGGTCCTTGTTATTATGAATAGAACAGTCAGATATCAGGAAATGGTTGTCTTTCTCTTGGGCTCACTGCCCATTCTTCTTTTTGCTAAACTGGTGAACTTTTGTGTTTGTTAACTGACTATCTAGCAAATGTTAGCAGTGACCACATATATAGGATATCCTGATTTCAAATGGGCAGTGATGTAATCCATTGGAGTATCCTTCATTCTTATTCTACAGGGTTAAAGATGTGGGATAATCTTTGACTATTCTCTTATTCTTTATGTAAAATAAATTGATACTGAAATATCTTGTTTATAATTCACTGGCAAAAAAAATCATTTCTACTAAACAAACATATTGTGCTAAGAACTTTATCAAAGGCTTTTAAATTTGATTCATGTTGCTATTTCCATCAGAATTGTAGTGTAAATCTCAATGTTAATAGCTTTCAATTACATCGTTAAGTTTAGAATTTTCCCATTCAGCTGTACCCTGTAAGCAATTACAAAGGAAACTGTCATGAAACTATTTTGTCAAATCTACCCCCTGCTTGACTACCACCACTAAGCCCAGCACACAATCTCCTGGCTCTAGCCCATGTCTTCGACACCAATGGAGTCTCATCTTTGATGCATAACAGGGATGTTTGTGAGACTTTGTGTGTCTTGCATTTATTTATCTCAGCAGTGTTGCAGATCCAGTACTCTTAATTCTTAAAACTTAATCCTAAAGCCAGTCTTACAGAATAGGAAGCACTCACATTCAACAGATACCTCAACAGTATCAGAAATAGCCAATGACCAATCCCACAGTGGCTCATGCCAGACCTAGTCATTGCTACCCAAGGAATTGTATTTTGACTTCTAATTATTTTTAATTTTAACATATAGAAGAGGTTTTACTAAGTATTTACCTTATTTACACATGTAGTATTCACAAAACTTAGCATACAAAGAATTCAGTTTCATTATGGTCCTTTCCTCTTCTGCTCCCCCTCCTTCCCTACCCTCCTGTAGTGGCACCTTTCAATTTTTAATATCCTCTGTAACCTTTTGACTTCACCTACCTTTTATCAATTCCTCCTGCCTCTCCACTCCATGGTCTCCTACCTAGTTTAGTGTTCTATGCCCACTCTCACACTACCTTTTTATACACATATAAACATTAAAGTTAGGATCTGTATAAGAGAGATAACATGTGATTTTTGCTTTTCTAGGTCTGGGTCACCTAATCTAGTATTCCTGCAAATGTCCCAATTTCATTGTTCTTCGTAGCTGCTGACTCTCAACCCTAACACATTACTTCCTTCAAGATCCAAGATCCACTTGAGCTATCCTTTCTATCAAGCTACCCTTCAGCACTTCATAACATACAGTTTTTCATATATTATCTTGAAATATCTACATTTTGATTACTAATAAAACATCCTTAGAACTTGGGTCCCGATGACTGGGTCTGGCATAAGCCACTGTGGGATTGGTTATTAGCCATTTCTGAACCTGTTTAGGCATCTATTACATGTGTTTCCTGTCCTTTAAGATCAATTTAAGAATTATGTACTCAGTTCAGGATGTTTGGAGCACAGTAGATGGATACAGGGAACAGCCATTATCACCTCTAAAGCTTTTCAAGGAGAAGGAAGAACTTATTAAATGTTTCACATTTATAACCCCATGTGCACAAACCCTGAGCCATGTACACACAGGGTATCTCACAGGAATACAAGGGACCAACAAGCTGCTGATATTTTATCAACTATGGAAATAAATTATTTTCAAGTTTAACTAGTTGATTACTATTACTATCATCATCATCATCATCATCATCATCATCATCATCATCATCATCATCATTTGTTTCTTTGCTTGTTTGCCTTGAAGCAAAACTCCTCTACTAGAAGCAATGCCTAGTGCTGACCACTAACTGGCACAGAGCAGGACTATCAGGATTGAGAGCGTTCCATTCCTCTATACCTCACCAAACTCTTCTGTAGACCAGTTGTAAATCTCAAGTGACAGAGAAATTGTTTTCTCTTAGAAGAAAAAGAAAATCTAGCATGAATTCTTTGACTTCCTAATCTTAACTATCCATCACCTTTCCCAGGTATATAGCTCTGGGTGTGACTCTGAGGACAAGCTCACTTCTTGAGGCATTCAGATGATGCTGTTACCAGCCTGGCTGAGAGACTTCATGAAATATTTCAACCTTTGCTCTATTTTTACATCTAATTAAAAGAAAAAATAGATGGAACATGCCAGCTATTAGACACCGTATTTGCACTACTCCCCTTGTTTATTATTCAACATTTGGACCATTATCTATGACATGACTGAAAACTAGTCAGATGTGAAATATATATAAATGAATTAAGCAATACAAAAATCTCCAAGGTTTCCAACCACAGAAAGCACATTCTCACTTATCATTACAATACTCATCACTCAAGTAACAAAACCTTTAATGATCTCTTAGCCAACATTTAGCACAATTAAGCAAAAACATATTTAAAAAACAATTTCAGTTTATTTTTAGACTCTGAATTGCATTTAGTCTCTGATGCTATCATCATTACATCACATAACCATGAGAAATCCACTGAGCAGTATGTGAGCCATGAATGAACATCAGACAACAAATTAATTACACATAAAAGTATTAATGAAATGTGCAGTAATGCTGCCAGAAGTGGGAACCAGGCTACTCACCATTTAATTACAGTTGTCTGCTGGTGGCTTTTCAAACTGTGGTAACACACAGTTTCCTCTTCATGATTTCAAACTATTTCCTTTAAAAAATTTAAATTATAATTTAAATTATAATTCTAACTATATGTATATGTGATCATCTGTGTGGGAGTAGGTACAGATGTGTGCAGGTGCCAACAGAGGCCAGAGGCATCAGATCCCCTGTATCTAGAGTTAGCTGTATTGATTGCATGCTAGGACTCTAACTCTGAAATGGCAGTCCCTCTTAACCACGGAGCCATCTTTCCAGTAGTTTGAAAGAACTTATTGTTTAAAGCAAAATCGGTTTCAAACAGTTACAAAACACACACACAAATATATTCACACACATACATATGCTTCTCAGCCACAGATACAAATGCATTCACAGACATTTACACAATAGTTCTCAGAAGTATTGCATTAGAAATTTTTTTTTATTCCTCCTATAACCATGCTCAATAACAATGCTTAACTAATTATAAAAATTTACCATTGGCAAACTTTTTTTTAAAAAAAAAAAAAAATTTAGTTTCCCTGACAGAAATATTAGGCCATTGTTTCCCTTTTCAGGACGTACACAACACTGACTCTTCCCAAGTTCCCCTTGGGCTAGAAAACAAGGCAGAGAAATCTCAAGAGGTAGACTCCTTAATTCTCCAAGTCTACCATACTGGATACTCAGTGACCACTGATCATTTGCGAGGGGTAGGTTAAAGTCACAGTATCTCACTGGCCTGATGCAGTATTTCATCTGTAATTTTAAAATGATTACTTGCTAAATGGTAATATTTGGTGTATATTGGAATAAATTAAGCATATTATTAAATTACTTTCAGTTGTTTCTTTTTTATTTTGCTTTTTGATTGGGTTTGGTAATTTATGCTTTCAAAGACTCGGTTCATTTCATCTAAGCTGTTGGATTCATGTACAGACAGATGTTCTTGGCACTTTCTCATTATACATTTAATGACTACGGGATTCATACTAAGGCCTATTCTTCATGTCTAATATTGGTAATATTTGCCTTCTCTCTTATTCCTTCTTGATCTGGCTAGAGGTTCATCAATTTAATTGACCTTTTCAAAGAGCTGGCTTTGGCCGTATTGATTTTCCTATTGTGTTTCTGTTTTCAATTGCATCGATCGCTGTTCTTTGTAGTTTCCTCCACTCTGCTTGCTTTGGTTTTAATTTGCTCTTATTTTTCTAGTCTCTTAAGCTTAGATCAATTTAGGGTACTTACTCTTTCCTAGATAAGTATTTCACTCCCCAAAATTTGCACATGCCTCCTCCACACTTTGAATTATAAATGTGGCTGGCCCTTGCAGCTTATATTCTATATTCCTATTTATCTCTGCTCTAAGAAGTGTGACGCTCTAGCAAAGCATTTTCTTTTCAACACATTAATAAAAGTTTAATAGCTTATGGGACCACTGGACCAAAAACACTCAGGCACTCAGAAAGCAGTAAGCAATAGCCTTGGGTACTTTAGATTTCTCTAGTTCCAATTATGGAAAACTCAGGGTGTGCTTTGAGTTGACTCTTCACAGGGAAAAAAAAATCATTTTATAAAATTGAATCTGAGGTATCCAGATCTTCAGTTTCCAGTCTAATGGCAAGGCATTCGGCTTTCTTTCAAGACAATCAGATCATCATCTGGACGATATGAGCTATGGAGTGGCCTTCTTTGAAATTTCACTTTCCTAGCTCAAGTTAGTGGCTGAAATATATAGTGGGGGCTGAAAAGGTTTAACTTTACTTACTGGGCCAAGCTCTTCCCACCACTGTGTTTCTCCAGTTAGTGGGTATGCCATAGGGGGTTGGGGAAGGGTGTCAATTCACCCTAAGCACTTGAGTGAGCCTAGAACATCTGTTTCTCTGGTTCCAAGTTCAAGCAACTCAGAAAGAACACTCTATATTATTTCCACTAACGTGTTTGTAGTCCTTTGATAGAATGAACGTTTGCCAAGAGTTCTGAGGAGTAAGCAGTAGCTTTGGGGAGGAGAGCAGAAGTTCACATGCCACCATGCTATAGTACAGGGGTTGGGAGGTGCAGGTAATTTAGAAGTCAGGGCTAACTGTGGAGTTCATCTTAGTCTCCTGATGACTAACAGCTAGACGGATTTGTCATATGAATGAGAGGCAAGTCATTTTAAGATCCTTTGAGTTTGGCACTTTATACATTATTACATATTAAAGTCAAAGTTGTATTTGAGCTAATGCTAATTAGGCAGGAATTGTAATGAACAAAACAGAACAGAGAATCCCTTCATTCTCAGTTACACAGAATGTATACTGGGGTCTTCTCCTAAACAGAGCTCACCTTCTAGCTAGAGTTTGACAGGCACATTGCTACCCTACACGTAATGAAACCCAGCATATCAAAGATGGAACTTGGAGATGACATGCCATGTTCTACCTCCACTCTCTGCATCACAAGGGCATTTCCACTTCCTGAACTGTCAGATTCCATCCTGACTTTCAAAATCAGAGACCAACAGGCTGTCTGTCATTGCCAATAAGAGCTATGGGTTCTACTTTTATTGGTTGAAGATTACATTTTTCCAGAGGGCTGTCTTTTAAATAAGTACTTTATGGGTCAGCCACTGTAAAGTTATGGCCTCAAAAAAGCTAGTTGTGACTAAGGAGATGGAGAAGTAGGTGAAGCATTTGTGGAACAAGCCTGACAACCCAACTCAGGATCCCAGAACCTATGTGAAGTCCAGCAAGGCACAGTAGATCACATATATATCAACTATAAGGTCCTACACAAGGATTGGAGACAGAGACAGGAGAATGCCCAGTTCATAGGCCAGCTAGCCTGACTTACATAGCAGTGAATGACAAGGGATCTGTCTCAAAAAAAAAAAAGACACCCATGATTATTCTCTGACCTCTACATACATGACCACCCACACCCACACCCATGAACAATTATATACACATACACACAAAATGAATGTGTTACACACACACACACACACACACACACACACACACACACACACCTTTAATTGTCATATACATGGCAAATATTTCTTGCCCACTCCCTGGTTTGCCCTTTGAATTTGTCTGCCATGTCTCGATCACTCATACTCGATTCCTAGGCAGTATCAACTGTCTTCTCCATCAACTGTTATCTGACTTCCCTGACAGAATCAATCCTCCTTGTGCATATAATATTTTGCGCATATCTCTGTGTGTAGTTATAATTATAAATCTTCCCCTCTCGATCACGAAGCTGGGTGTACGGCAAACATCCAAGTGTCATTGCAGATAAAATCTTTGTTTGGATGCATGCTCATCCATTTATCCTTCAAGAACTGAGTCAGACAAACCTCAGAAGTATACTTGACCCTCAATAGTACATCCATGCCAGCTTCTGTTTGAGAGAAGTCTGGTCATATTTTTCAACTGCTCCTTTATGAAAAGTCTCATTTTCTTCTGCCTGTGATTATTCATGCATGTGTGCTACCTTCATTGTCCTTAGAAGATGTTGATAGCTGCTGGTACCCTTTGACCTCATTCTTTGTTGCTATGCCATAAGCCACCCTCAATTCAGGTTGCCCGAAGCAGTCATTTATTTGCCCAGTTAGGGAAGGAGACAAGGAAGGCTTTCTGGATTCCACAGAGGCATGGTGAGGTCACAACTGGGGCTGGAGAGTCCCTCACATGGCTGGCAAATCACTTTCTTGTTAGCTGGGATATCGATAGATCTGCTGCCCAGGAGCCCAGTGACATTGCTGTTTGGGACTCTACAGGGCTGATGAGATCGCTTCCCTGTGGAGTATATGCTAAGTGTCACAGTTCTATGACATGGAGCACAATGTCCATATAAATCATGTATACAAATGTAGTCAGTCTCTTGAAGTTGAGTCCCCCACAACAACATACTACATTGTGTTTCCCAAGGCAGGGGAGTGGTCTACATACCCTGATGAGAAGGGCCATAGACTCTCGGAGGAGGGTCAGGTACCTTAAAGGATTTCTAGTCTGCCACAATCTAGCTTTGGTCTAGATCTTCCCAGAGTTCTCAGAAGGGATGTCAGTATCTGCTATGACCCAGATATGGTCTGTTTCCTGAGAAATGAGGAGACCTCTCCTTCTTACTGAATCAGAGTCATTTGATTTCTCAGGATATAGAGATATGTAGATATACATGCTTGGGCCTCATGTGCCTCATAAGTCCTTTCAGCTATTGCCCAGGATCCCAATGTTTACACCCAAACCAAGAGCTAAGACTCTTCCATCTCTGTGTCTACAAAATTGTTCCCCTCTATAATTTCTGTACTTCTAAAAATGAGCGCACATCAGTATTTCATCAATAATTGATACTCTTTCAATTCCTGCCTCACAGAAACAAGTCATAGACTCTCTAGGATCTGCTAAATTATCATTTCTGCTATGGCTTGAATGTGTTTCCTCAAATTTAAACTCAAAATGTTGGGAACATAAACCCTCATGCAATAGTATTAGGAACTGGGCCCTTTTAAAAGAGAGTAGGTCATGAGGTCTCTGCTCTACAGATAGGTTAATGTCAATGCCAGGAAAAGAGTCTGAAGAAGAGACAATTCCATCCTGTTTTGCCTTCCCCTCTTCTCTCCTATGAAGACACAACTCTCTTGTCCTTTGGATGGTGCCACAATAAGGCACAATCTTGGGAGTAGAACTCAGTCTCTCTTCAATTGTGAAAAATAAATTTCTGTTCTTTATAAATTACTCTGACTGCAGTATTTTGTTATCGTAGCAAAGATGGACTAAGATAAGTTCTCCCTTCTACTTATATGAACAGCATGTTACCAGCTTATCCATGGCATTCTCTAGCTCTAAAGAATCCTACTCAAAATTAGCTCCCATGGTCACTCAGCACATACTGTTCCCTGGAATCAAGTACCTTGGGAAGGAAACAACCTGCTGACTAGAATACCTTAAATGAGACAAGGAATGACACCAGGAAATTAAAGTGTTTATCAGTTGTGAGAATTTTGGTTTTTTTTTTTGTTGTTGTTGTTTTTGTTTTTGGGGGGTTTGGTTGTTTGTTTGGTTATTTGTTTTCAGTAGAGAAGTTTCTTTTTTTTTTTAAAGATTTATTTATTATTATACATTAGTACACTGTAGCTGTCTTCAGACGCACCAGAAGAGGGCGTCAGATCTCATTACGGGTGGTTGTGAGCCACCATGTGGTTGCTGGGATTTGAACTCAGGACCTTTGGAAGAGCAGTCGTGCTCTTACCCGCTGAGCCATCTCTCCAGCCCAGTAGAGAAGTTTCTTAATAAGAAAACATAAGAAAAGTTCTCCAAAACTTCTGCCTTGTCCCTACCTTATCTCATTGACCTCATTCAAAATGATCACCCAGAAGCTCTCCGTGACTAGAACACCAAGGCACAAACCCCTTGGTCATTTCCCTTTAATGTTCCAGATTCATTGGGAGATTGACGTCAAGATCAAGTATGGATCAAGATATTTACTCTCATTAATGGGAAAGAGGAACTGGAAGACAAGACTGTTCTGGCTTTCTTCTCCCGCCTCCAAAATCTGGGCCCCACCTCGGAACTGGCCTGAAAGAAGAATTAGATTAGGGGCATGGCTGTCATGGACTGAACTAGAGTCTGCATCTACTAGGTGCAGATGTCTGGCCTGGTCAGCAGCAGTAGAGAGAGAGAGGAGAGAGCTTGCAGCCCGCTATGAGCCTCAGAAAGAGCTCTTCATTCCCCAGCAGTGGCCCCCCCCCCCCCCCCCCCCCCCAAGGCTCTTGCCAGCCAGGTAGCACATTCTTCTCACTTGGCTAGCACAGAAAGTAGAAAGGTCAATAGAAGCCTCCCTAGTTAGAACCAGCTTTTCAGGATTCCAAGGCAGATAGAGGACCTGACGCTCTCCAGCAATCCTTCAGGCACTAGATTGGGACTGTTTGGTTCCCGGTTCAAACATCAGCTAAGGAATTAGAAACAGCACCAACAGGGTAAATAAATAGATTGAGAGGCAAGGTCAACTGAGCAAAAAAGCAAAAACTCTTCCTCCTTCCATATCTTTTTTTCTAATCTGCTGCTACTAGGCGATGACGTCCACATTTGGGAGGTGTCTCCTCACATCTGTTGATAAAGGCAATTGAGGCAATTCCTTACAAACACCCGCAGGCCAACCTGATGGAGATAATCCTTGAATTGAGGCTCCCTGTTCACGTGACTCTCAGTTGTGGCAAGCTGACATTTAAAGCCAGCCACTGCATCACCCAGTCTACTTATTTTCTACTAGGAGAAACGTTTAGTGTTTCCTCAGAACCTAAGCATGGAAAGGCCATGCAGTCCAGCAAATGCGCTGAGACATGGCAGCCAGAAAGAACTAGAGTTACATGTTCCAAGCAAATACTTGTATCAGTGTTGATTGCAGCATAATTTACAGAAGACAAAAAGGAAACAATCCACATGCCCTCAGACAGATGACTAAACAAATGTCTTACAGGTTGAACGTCCCTCATCCTAAAATCTGAAATCAAAAGTACTTCAACATTTAGGGTTGGAGAAAGAGCTCAGTTGGTAAAGTGTCTGCTGAGCAAGGATTAAGACATGAGTTCAAAATTCTAGTACCCATGTAAAAGCTAAGCACGGTGACCTGTGTCTGTAACTCTGGTGCTGGGAAGTAGACATGGGTGGGTGTCTGGACTCATTGGCCAACCAGCCTAGCCAAATCAGTGAGCTCCAGGTTCAGTGAGAGACCCTGTCTCAAAAACTGACATGGAGAGTAATGGAGGAAGACCCCTGACAACAAACTGTTTCCACAAGCATAGATCACATGTGTTTGTATACTTGTACATATATCCACATAAACACACACAAACACAAACACACATACAGTTTACTAAAAAATACATACTAAAAAATACACCAAAATCACCTTTATTCTACATGTGTAAAGTATTCCTGAAATATATGAATTTTGTATACATACTTGGGTTCAATACTCAAGATATCTCATTGCACATATACAAATGTTCCAAAATCCTAAGAATTGAAAAGCTGGAACATTTCTGGTCCAAGCATTTTACATAAGGGATATGCAACCATTACAATTTATTATTGTCCTTCCTTCCTTCCTTCTTCCCTTCCCTCCTTCATTCTTTGTTACTCATTATTCAAGAAAAAGTGAAATTCTTGTACAAAATACATGGAAATATCATATGAGAAGAAAACAAGCCAGGCAAGCAAAGTCAAATGCAATATTCCATTCATATGTGGTGTCTACAACAGGCAAATTCGTAGACAGAAAAAATACACTACACTGAAAGCAGAGACAATAATTACTTCTTAGGAGATACAGAATTTCTGTTTTGTGTGACTTTAAAAAAAATACACAGTTGATGTTTGTATACTCTGAATGTAATTGGTGCTACTGAATTGTACTCATATAAGTGGTTAAGATGGTAAACTTTATATTGTTTATGTTTTGGTGCAATAAAACACAGTTTTAAATCCATTCTGAGAAAATTCTATAGCTTAATTGAAGTAATTCACACTATCCCTTGCTTAAGGCAAATTTTAATATGAGGATTTTGGCTTTACTACTCATATGTTGTATTTACAGCATGTCTGTTTCTAGATCAGTAATCAGAAATAGGATGAATATTAGCCACACTGGGCCATAGATCTCATCTGAAGCAGGAAACCACTAGACTTCTCTGAGAGTCAAATAAGAAGTAAAGTGGGTGGTGGTTTGTAACCTCTCTGAAGGGTCCCATGCCCATAACAGGGAGCTGGTGCCCGAGAGTCTCTTGACACTATAGCATTCCTCTGGACACTTAGATGCTGAGAATAACAGCATCCTAAGCAACATCCCAAAGGACCCTCCACCTCTTCATTTCTAACCATCGACCGCTCTGAGCCTACCTGGGGGCACAAAGTCAATAGCGCCTCAGGCAGGTTTTTATCTCTTCTTCTTCTTCTTCCTGGATGCCTTCTTTCTCACTGGAAATAATTCAGTGCAGTGTGGGAATCTAGAAGCCCTGGGACTTAAACCTTTTCCACTTGATTGTTTCCTCCACTGGAAACCGGGGAGTGTTTTTTTCCTCTGGATACTCCAGAGGGATGCTTAAGTACATAGCTGGAGGCAGAATGAAATCCCTCAGGACACAGACATCAGAAGCATTAGAAACTCTAAGGAAAATCATGTGTTCCCAACATTATCCCCTTATTCTTCGCTGTGAGGGTTTGAGATAATTTTTAATGGAAGGCACAAAATAACTTTTCTAGTAAATGTTCACATTAGTCTGATATATTCGTCATTAGCATAATAATTATGCCATTTTCCCTCTTAAAGGCAGCATGTACTTCCATACGGCATTACATTTGTCTTCCCAGATCTTCTTTTTGGAAGTGTAAAGGTAACTGTTATTACCCTAATTTTTCAAAGATATACCCTCACTGGAGAAGATGAGTGTTACGATCGACTGGAAAGGGTTTCCCTCTTGACTCCTACAGCCTCCCAGAACCTCTTCCAGAATCTTTCTCTCTAAAATTGGAACATGCTGCAGGGTCCTCCTATACACTGAGAAAGACTAGAATGGCACCAAATATTAAATATGATTGGCTTCTTGAACTACTAACTTCCTTTTCCTTTGAAAACCTCATATTACAATTAACTTGATACCAACAATTTTCTGCCTCAGGTTAAGTGGTGATGGCCCTGCTAGCATAATAAGTAGTCAATTAGTTGGGATCCATTTGAGACATTCAATTCCCATTATTTTTAAGTTGGCAAATCTGAAATAGAACCCAAACTCCTTCACAATTTCCCCCTCTCTCTCTTTTTTATTTTTTTACAAGCATTAAACAAAAAATTAAATACCAATATAGTTTGAAAGATGGACCTGATAATTAAACTACTTGGGGGCTGAGCTGGCTAGGTTCCTAGCAAACAGATGGGAAAGGTACGGTATGAGAGATGGCTATTCAGTGCCTGTGATGAGAACCACAGGTAAAGCCAAAATGTGTTTTCATGTGAGAGCTTACGTTTTAGACCCATTTGCAGGGAGGTCGAAAAATGACTACAGATTTCATGGCACATAATGATAAAATCCAACAGATACAAGTCTCTGATCTCCTAGCTCCTTATGCAGATAAAAAGCCTGAAGTTCAAAAGATTTGAGTAGCTCATCCACAGCCTGAAGTCTGGCCTAAAAGAACCAGATATTTAGAATCTAGAGCCCAAAATGCCCCCAAAAGGCAGACAGAACCTCTTAAATGGAACCCCTATTTCCAGCTGAGATCCAGGGTGCTTTCAGACACAGAAGTAAAAGCATTGATCCATCTAAGAAAGTATGTCTTGTAGTGTTTTCTCAAAGATATGAGAGATGAAAAGCCATAGACCCCAGAGGCCCAATCTGCTATGAGCCATCATTCATGATTCATCAGTGAACTGGAAAGTACCAGGCGGCATGAGTTAGTGGGAACTGAGAAAGGAATGTAGGTTTAGGTCCAGATTACCTCCCACGAATGTTGGCAGGTGCATAGAAAGGAGATGGGGACCCATGGACTATGGGGAAGCAAACCTCAGGAATGAACAGGGAATGGTATTGGGTTTCTGTGGTTCATAGAGCTGTAGTTTCAAGAACGTACTGAAGCTTTTTTGTAGCAGGAAGATTTTAATGTCAAGTTACATTAGTTTATGACATGACTGAAACCACACAAAGGTCTTTTGATTCCTAGCCCAATGTTCTTTCACATTATAATGGTGTTTTGTTTTAGATGTTATTTCTTTTCAATACACATAAGACTTCATGATGACCAGGGTCTGCTACCTTGAATGACAGCTCAGATCAGACACCAGAGTAAGGAGTTGTCAAACAAGGGAGTAAATATCAGGTTCTAGAGACAGTCTTCTTCAATACTGGTTCATCTATCATCCTCTCAGTGAGTTTTATGCAATAAATTACTCTTCCCACGGTCTATAAATCAGACGCAGTTTAGACCTGACTCTGAATTAGAAATCAACCACATGTTTCAGCCTAGAAACACAGAGAAGTCAGTATTATTTAAGTCTAACATCACAGAGCATCCTGGCCATTTCAGGACTCTGAATCTTCGCCAAGCCTCTTTGATCTTAACAAAGACATCTATTTGCTTGCCTGTGCCGCTCACCCTGCAGAGAACTAGCCACATCCTACTGCCCTGTTGAGAGGAAGGCAACCTGGGATTTCACTCTCTGCCTGTCATTGTTTTGGAAAGGTTAAGGATGTTTCTCTTTCAGCTTGTAGTCTCTAAGGGAATCCCACAGATCATGAAGCAAAGGCTGAGATCTGGAACCTCATGGCACACGAAGCCACCCTCTGGGTGAGGAGCATTGTCTGTCTCTGTCTCTCTGTCTCTCTCTGTGTCTCTCTGTCCCCTCACCCCTTTCTTTCTTTCATCTGGTTGGCTCTCTGTAGAGTTCACTGTGTGAATTAAGAGTGATACTCCACATTCATGGCCTGCACTCACCCATTGTGTCCTGTCTGCTAGTACCCAAATCAGACAGATATTAAACACAGAATGAAACGCACTATGACATCTTTTAGAACAAGGACCTACACATTTTCACCTTGCTGGGAACCTCATAAATTATGTATAGCTTTGTCCTTACCCGGCATCCAAAAATCAGTGCTAACTTTACATTCTTAACTAATTACAATGCATTGAGTCTAATTTTACTAACTATGTCATCTGGTTTCAATAATTCTTAATACTAAGCATAAAATCAGGAATTTTTAAAAATGATTCATCTAAATTCTTCTTATCAGAAGGTCACTTTAGCAGCAGAAAGGTTAGGTCTGATGTTGTGTGTTGGTAGCTTAATGCATGGAATGAAACTGTTTTCACCGAGGCGGCCAGTGGAGAGGGATCTCTTACTGAAAAGATGGCGAAATATTATCCCTCTGCATTTTCTATTGCTTTTAGGGCAAATTTAAAAATACAACTTGTTTTGTATTTCACTGGGCATGCATATGTGTCTGTGTGTCTGTCTGTCTCTGTGTGTGTTCTTGTGGAGGCCAAAGAACAACTCAGGTATCATCCTTAGGAGTACCATCCACCTCGTTTGAGATGGCATCTCTCACTGGCAGGTAGCTCACCAATTAGGCTGGGCCAGCCAGTCAGCAAACTTCAGGGACCCTCCCACTTCCTGGGCTGCTGCCTGGCTTGCCTGACATTTTCCCATGGGCTCTAAGGATCCAACTCAAGTCCTCATGTCTGCAAGGCAAGCACTGGACCAACCAAGCTGTTTGTCCAGCCCTTGTTGTTTCTTTCCTAGGCTGATGCTTATGCCGGCAGCAGCAGTTTTTCCATTCGCTAACAGCATTGGATTAAAACGGCCAAAGCAAGTCACAACAGTGGGAGCAGAGGAAGGTGAGAACTGGCCTCATCTTCCTTTGGAGCATTGACTTTGCTTCAACTCTGGGGCTCTTACCTTAAGCTTGGCCAGAAGAAGCTCATGATCATGAAGCAGTTTTTTGGTCTCATCTTGACTGCTCCCAATTTCTAGGAGATTGGGCTTCGATTCAGCCAGTTGGAGTTGTACCCATTTGCCACACTAAAAACAAAATGTGAAGTGAACTTTTATTCTCTCTCTCCCCTTCTCCTTTTCCCACTTTTTAATTTTAATTTCCAACTACACTACGAACACTTTCTCCTTCCACCGAGATGGCCTGACATGTTGAAACACAACAGGTCTGATGCAAACTTGTACTAGGTCTTCTTTTATCCCTAGAACACATTTTCTCATGGGGATGGTGGAGGTTGGAATTCTTTAAATTCCCAAATGAGAAATGTGTGTGTTAGATGATCTGTTCTTCACCATCCCCAAGTCACTGGACAAATTCACACAAAACATCTCTGGACAGTACTCCCTCGACACTTCACACAGCTAAAGCGGGATGGAGTTTCACTACAGACCAGTACCCTGGCTTTTCCCATCCATCAATACAGACTTTGCTCTCTAAAGAGGCTGAAGTGCCTTTTTTTTTTTTTTTTTTTTGGTTTTCTGAGACAGGGTTTCTCTGTGTAGCCCTGGCTGTCCTGGAACTCACTCTGTAGACCAGGCTGGCCTTGAACTCAGAAATCCGCCTGCCTCTGTCTCCCAAGTGCTGGGATTAAAGGCGTGTGCCACCACTGCCTGGCTTGCTCAAAGCACCTTTAAATTGTGTAAATGATCTGATTTCACTGGGGAAACCTCGCACCTTGTCTGTCAGTCCCACTCACACCTCTGCAGAGGAGAGGCAGGGAGTGAAGCTGAGGTCCCGTTTGTTGTGCAAAAGTCTCCCAGTACTGAGAACTCTGCCTTGAGCAGAACCCTGCATTCTATGCTTCTTCAGAGAATCGCCTTGCTCAATGTCCAGTTCTGTTTCCCTCCTACACATCTTCATATTACTATAAAATTCCTCCTACACATCTTCATATTACTATAAAATTTCGCAGCAATTAAATTCAATGGGCCTTGTAGCCAGATTTTGTTTGTTTGTTTGTTTACTTTTTTGTTTTGAGGGGGAGTTGTTTCACCAGGTTTGCTTTCATTAAACATGAATTTTTGGGGGTGGCAAAATCATCTAACGAGCAAGCTTATATTCCAGAGGATCTTTCATGATGATTTCAGTCACAGGAACAAAAATCATGGGAGCTTTCTACAACTCAAAATCATGTGTGGCCATCTTTGCAAACAGCTAGACATAAAACACGCAGTTAAGCCCCAAGTCTCTGCACTTTCCTGTTCTCAAGAGGCAGTTTACTATATAGTCTGTGGCTGTCTCCATCCCCCTACAGTGGGAGAAGTATTTTTCCACTTTTCCAGTGAAAATCCGTTCTGGGAGGCACTTGCGGAGGCTTTTGGTGTTTCCAGTTCTTTCAGGCTCAGGACGGTGCCCAACTCTGACCTGCCTCCCCCATTCTCCATCACATCCACTCAGAAATCACAGGCACTATCCTGGCCACCAGACCATCCTTCCTTCACCTGGAATTCATGAACCCCCATCACATGTGCCTTGCCTTTAAGGACCAAACTGAAAGTACATAGTAAAGTTTGTTCGAAGGCTCTGCAGATGGCTTTCTAAGCTGAAAAAGCAGCTGGCAACTTGTTGAAACTTAGCAGTCCTCTGTCACTGATGTCAGTGTTGAAGATGACTTATTATTTGTCATCTGCTCTGCAGTGCATTATCCTCCAGGGCTCTCAGCCACTCCACAAAGAGCCCCCCAGCTACACAGAGAAAAGAAAGCTAAGAGTTTACCTTGACAACGGCTATCACGATCTTGGAGTCCCCAGCTTGCACCGCTACGGAGCTGACAGTGGTGGTGGAAACACCCACGTGGGGACTTTCTTTGCAGGACATGGCTCTTTAGAAGTAAGGTTTAAACCCCGGAGCAGCTTTGGTAGGGATGCTGTCTGCAGGTCATGTCAGAAGGCTTCCACGAGGCTACTGGACTCATTCGGGGAACGTTCTCTGTTCACACTGATTACCCAGCCAAAAGGAAAGAACAGGAAGTTAAAAATAGACGGCCCCATTGAGCTTATCGAGAGGGAGGGGGAAAGGGGAGAGAGAGGAAAAGAGAAAGAGAGAGAGAGAGAGAGAGAGAGAGAGAGAGAGAGAGAGAGCCACACCCCTAGCGTGGTAACAGTAAGTGCCTGTTATTTCAGCCATTATCTGAAACTGGAGGGACAGCTTTGAGCTCTTTGCCTATCAGCTGATGTCTGATAACTAATGGGAAAAAAAAAAAAAAC
>JADRCD010000307.1:49587-84960 GCA_019843815.1 Montemys delectorum
TTTTTTTTTTTTTTTTTTTTAAGTTCTGGTATTTGTTTGAGGAGTTAAGTCACAAAATTGCTCAAAATAAAATCTGCTTTTTCTCAAACTGAATAGGCTTTGCCAAATGAAGTCTGTGGAACGGTCCCATTTTCTCAGAGCTTCTTGGGGGTATTTTTTAAAACATCTTACCCAGGATTTATCAAGAACTATACGTCTTCCCAGGATTACTCTGTAACAGTTTTATGAACAGTATTTTCAAATTTAGCTAGCAAACAGCTGTGAGAAAGTTCAGCTCTTTCATGCCTCTTGTTAACTGTAAGAGATGCGTTTTCTTTGTAGTGAACATTTTGTTTCTTTTTTGTTTGTTTTTGGTTTTGCTTTGTTTAGCCTCCTAGCACTGTTCTGGCTCCCTTCCCTCACCCTGTGCTTTTTTTTTTTTTCTTTTTTTTATTAAATCACCATTTCTACCTGGAGGGAAAAAAATTGCAACTAGCTTCAAATCAGAGTGAGGCTCAGAGATTAATCCTATTGCTGGAAGCTCTGCCCCTGTCAGAAGTTGTCTCTGGTATTAAGCAGCAGCTGTTGGATCCCTGTCAAAGAACAGCTGAAAATAACACCACTGAAGTTTAGGTCAGAGGTCAGAGGCAACACATCAGAGACACTAACTCCAAATCTGATGAAACCACTGGAGAGCCCTGGGATGAAAGATAAACAGGAGGACGGAGCGTAAGCTGAGCCAAAGGAACCCACTCCCTGTGTAGCCCCCTTAGCTCTGAGTTAAAGCATGTTAGACTGCGGGCTGAGTTAGCAGCGCCATTGCTTTCTTTTGCTAAGGCTTATGAAAATGTTTTTGAGTTGAAATGTGTGGGAGTATGCATTATGCATGCACACATACGTGGGTGTCAGCAATCGTTCTCTTCTTTCCCTGGCTGCTCTGCATACTGTACACTCTTGAACCCGGGTTTCTCCTTTCAGCATCTGCCTACCGCTCTGATCAGATGGGCTCGACACACCACCATCCCTGTTCCTAGATTGAACAGACTTCACCTGACACCATGAAGGCAGAGCCGGAGTGAACTCTGGTCAGCAGGTGCCAAGATCCTGGACAGTGTAGAACCTCTTCGGAGTGGTTTCAGTTTGTGGCAGGGCTGAGGAACTCAAGGAGAAATAACCACTTCAGAATATTAAAGAGAGTTTCTTCCACTGAGCCAGTATGTAACCAGGCTGGGTAAACCAAAACAATTCAATTACAACCAGCTTTCAGCCCTAACCACGGAGATCCAGAATGCCCATGGCTTAAACTAAATGCACAGTGGGCATCGCTTAAGTCCTTATCCATCTTGCCAACCAGGACGGCAAACATCAACCTTCGTACAAACAGCACACTTTCACCCTAAGTTAACCCCGGACTGCACAGCTCACAAGTTGCACAAAGGCCCTCAAGAGTAGAAAGGAATTTGGGGCAGCAAGCTGCAGAGACCACGGGGCTAAGTCAGCTGCTCCATTCAGAAAGCTTCACTTAGGATGGAAGACTGGTACAAAGGTTTGGAGGACAGCGAGGGACTTCTGAAAATGGTAGTCAGTTAGACAGAGAGGAGGGAGAGACGGGAAAAAGGAGAACACATGGCTGGAAGGAAGGCTAGTTAAACCCAAGGCTTAAGGGCAAGGGGAATTAGAAATAGGACTTTGTTAAAAGATTAATCCAGCTACTCAGCAACATATTTTGTGTGTGGATGACCTTTCTCTTAATTAGATGGAGCAGGTCCAGGGTACTGAATGAAAAAGGGGGGGGGGGTGGAGAGGTTCTCTGCTTTGGTGGATAGGAACATTAAGGCAAACTGCATGCTTCTGTTTAAGTGGATTCTTTTTAATTATTACTCAGATTCCTGGTCTTAAAACTTGAAAAAGTCTTGAATAATTATCTTTCTCTCTCTTCCTTCCTTTCTTCCTTCCTTTTTTCTTTCTTTCTCTCTTTCTTTCTTTCCTTCTCTCTCCGCCCCCCCACCTCTGTCTTTTTGGACTCCATCTCCCAGTAATTTAGTACCCCTCTCTACAGAAACCATGTGGCTCAGATCACAGCATCAATACCAATTTTCTGTAAAATCTTGCTATAGGCTTCCTCTGGAGCGGTGGTTCTCAGCTTCCTAATGGTGCGACCCTAAACACAGCTGCTCATGTTGTGCTGATCCCCGGTGTCATAAACTTATTGCTATTTCGTAACTATAACTTTGCTACTGTTATGAATCATAAGGTAAATATCTGTGTTATCCAATCGTCTTAGGTGGCCCCTGTGAAAGGATCATTTGATCTCTCCAAAGGGGCCATAACCCACAGGTCGAGAACCACCGATCTAGAATAATGCTTAGTTACATAGCCTGTCATTCACTCCACCATCTATTTAGGGAAGAGGTAGTAAGAAATACATTGGAGCTAAAGAAATTGCTACACACTGCTCAGGTGGGTTTTATTCATACTAAAGTGTTTGTAAAGGCCTCTGAGTTACAGTTTATTTATACTCCCTATCAATAAGAAAGAGAGAAAAAAAGGCAAGACGCAGAGAGAACCTTGCAGGCGTTCTCCTGCCTTTGACGTTTACAGGCGATCTGGCAGAAGTTACTCTACCTTCTCCGTTCATCCCTCTGGGGAATGGCTGTTCTTATATAAGCTGAATCTCAGTGAAATATCCTCTATGGGGAATCATAAAGCTGTGCCTGAATTTGGTAGAGTTTCAAATAGCAGGTTCTTAGAGAGAGGGGGGGATATAGAGCGAGCAAGCGAGCGAGCTGGTATCTGAAGACCTTCTGTGCATTTCTTTTTAGCTCTCTCGATGGACACGCCTCCCAAATGCTGCTTCTTTCCTACACTGTCTACACGAAGACGGTTTCTTTCATAAACAGTTCCAGGTGTTTGTATAATTAATATTGTTTTTTCTTTACTTTACAAAGACAAATGACAGAGACCCAAATATAAATAGCCCAGAGTAAGTGTATTATGATAGTTTTATTTGCTGCCTCCTCATCAGCAATTTATTCAGCCATACATGTGCTCATGTATATCTTCGTTCATCACGGAGGACTAAATATGTGTCTGTTACTATCAAACACTCTTCTAGACATTAGGCATATAGCAAAAACAGGACAAGGTCAATCTAGGATGGTTTGCCCTCTGGGGTGGGGAGTTGGAGACATAACCAATTGGATAGCAAACATACAAACAGAATAGATGATAGAGCACCATCATGTATTGAGAACTACAAGGGAACACACAGACAGGGCTAGGGAGGAGTAAGTAGGGGAAGAGGGCACTGTTTGAGGAGCATCAGTAGAAGTCTAATAGGTAAGATTTGAGTAGAGGCTTGGATTAAATAGAAAGAAAGAACAAGGCATTCTGTATCTCAGGGAAAGAATATCCCAGGCACCTGGGGGCATGTCTTTATTCTTGAAAAGCATCCAATAGGTTTCAGAGCTAAATGAGGCCAGAGCAGGAGACAGAGATAGAACTGAGAGGCTTCTGGCTTGGTCCCGCAGAGCCTCTTGAGTAAGTGCCACTGGGCCCTGGTTTGCTCAGATGACCCTGGTTTACACCTGTTCTGCCATAATTACTCTTAAGGCCCCTGCCATGATCAAAAGACTCCATTTGGTTGATAAATTATGTGCTAAACCTACTGGTAAGGCAATAGCGACACTTTCAGATTTATTCTGAGATGGAAAACTATGGGGCTCACTTCCAAAGAATAGCATCACTTGCCCTTAATGTTGCTATAGAAACTCTTTGTGGGAAAGAGACTGTCAAAGTCAGGCACAAAAGACAGAAGTTGGATGACCACCACAGCACTTGGCACACGTAGGCCACACAGGGCCATGCTGGGATGACTACCACAGCACCTGGCACATGTAGGCCCCCAGGGCCATGCTGGGATGACCACCACAGCACCTGGCACACATAGGCCACCCAGGGCCATGCTGGGATGCTTCTTTTTGAACACCTAAGCCATGCTGGAGAAGAATGGTATGTCTGTAAGATAAAGGCTCCTACCTGCAGTATTCTTTTCTCTGTGAATTGAACTCACAGATTTCCTTACAACTAAATTGCTGAATGACATATTTTAGTCCTTAGTTTCCCCATGAGATCTGGGAGAATAGTTACAGGCAAGCAACTTTTATAACCAATGCCTTTCCCATCTATAGCAGATAAGAAAAAGCAAAAGAGAACTCGGCATGTTAAATGAATACATGAGTTGGCCGAGAGATCCGGGTGGAAGAGGATTCCCCCTAATCCGTGTGTGAAGTGCAGCCGACACTTCTACATTGTCTTTCTGTCTCTCCCTCCCCCCTCTTTCTCTCTCTCTCTCTCTCCCTCTCTCTCTCTCTCTCTCTCTCTCTCTCACACACACACACACACACACACACACACAGCTCTTCTTGCAAAGTCTCCAAGGCATTAACATAATGTAGAAAGAGTTCAAACATTAGTAAAGTTAAAATGAATAAAAGACAAAGGAATCTTGGTGATTTGGGCAAATTCCTTTCTGGGTGAGAATATCATTTACAATATTTCAAGCCAGGTGTGAAAAATTTTTAAAATCATCACAAAGCTTTTCCTGCATAAACTTTCATTTTAAACCTTAAGTCACATCACTTTCTACCTGTCCTGACCTACAAACTCAGCATCCAACATAGCTGAAGTCCCTCTTATTCCTCTTCCTATGAGAAAATGTGTGCTGAATCCGCCTCCAGAACACAGCAATTAAATACAGACAGACAGATGGATGGACGGACAGACAGACATGAGATCTGGTGAGCTTGATTTTGGAAAACTGCATTTTGTTTGTTTTTCTTTACTGTTGCTAAACTCCAGTTGAGACTGAGACTTTCCATCTCAAAGTAATCCCCAGGGAGGTCCCAGGGGCCGCAGTCATTCTGGGGAAGCTAGAGGGACACTGTGCCTTTTGCCCGGAAGACTAATGACCTAAGACAAAACCCGGGTATAAAACTCGGATGCCCTAAATGGTGCGGCTATTACCCGTGGAGTCCAAGCAGGACATAAGTTAGAAGGAAAGAGTTTTAAAATATGGGTTTTATTAAGAAACATTAAGACACAATTAAGGAGACTGATGTATCTATAGACTATTAAACATGGTAAGCGTCTTCAGAAACATTATTCTGGGTTTTCTCAGTTATACGTGGTGGCTTTGTGACTGACTGACAGTTTATAGGCATAAGTTTAATGACAAAGATGATTTAGTAAGTTCCACCATAGATGTCTTTTAGATTCATTTAAAAATTGAGTGTGTCTCTATGGGTGTATGGTATGTGAGTGTGTATGGGGGTCTGTGCATGTGTGTGGTGGGCAGGGAGGTATGTATGTGTGTCTATGGGTGTGTGGTATGTGTGTATGGGGAAGTGAGGAAGGTGGAGGGGAGGGACACTTACATTCGTGTGTACATTTGAGGGATGGGGAAGGGGTGTGTATATATGGGGGGGGGTGAAGAGGTGTGAGTGTGTGTCTATGGATGTGTGTGTATATGTGTGGGTGGGGCTGTGCAGGGTGAGTGTGTGTGTCTGTGCGTGCATGAGTATGTGTGTGTGGGGGTGTAGGAGTGTATTTAGTTACTTACAGAGCTTGGAAGAGGAGGTCCGATTCCCAGGAGCTGGGATTACAGACAGTTGTGATCTAACATGAGTGCTGGGAACTGAACTGGGATCCTCTGGAAGACAAGCTTTTAACCTCTGAGCCATCTACACAGCCTCAACAACTAAAGATTTCAACACAAAAAACTGTAGCTAGTTTTAAAAACAAGCTTATTTTTAAAGACCCATGTCCTTGTTCTAAGTAAATACGCCTCGCTCCATTTCACACATAAGTCCCAGCTCTGGGAATCTTTTGTTACTACATCCCTGGAGAAGGGTGGGTGTCCCAGGACCCACATGAAAGGCAGAGCCTGCCCTGAAGAATAAAGAAGTTACTGACACCTGCGAGGGAGGGGGGTGTGGAGGGGGGAAAGATATTTATATGCACAAGCTTTTGAGAAAAACAGGAAGCGAGATGAGAGAACCCCACAGAAAGCTGGAAATCCAAACTGGAAACAAAAGTAGCAGGTCATCTGCACCCCACCCCACCTGAGTCACGCCACCCAGAGCAAAGGGCTCTTCCGGTCAGCAGACTCCACCCTCTTGAAAGGAAAAGACTTCAAACACTCTCTCAGTCTGTTAGATAGAGTTTAGATTTGGCTTCTGGCATTAGCTGTGTTTGAGTTCCCAAGGGAGAGCAGATAGCAGGGAGAGCAGAGAGCCTCACCCACTGTGTGTAAAGGCCTTCCTCCCCTTTGTCAGCCATCTGGTTGCCACAGCCCTTATAGATTTGTACAGCACACAGTTGTGATGAAACAGGGCCTCTCAACAACCTGAACTCTAGGCTTGGACTCTATTACTGTGTCATGAGTTGGAAAGCTGAAGCAAGAAAAATTAGGGGGCCCATCCAGGTTCATGAAGCAGACGAGCCAGGAGCCCGGCTGCTTCCCTTGAAATTTCTTGCTGCAGTCTCAGAGTAAATTATCTCCTAAATGTTAGATAAAATTCTCTAGTGCCCATGGCTGGATCATTCTCCGTGGCGGAGCAGTCTGTGGTGGGGCCTTCTGTGTTGGAGCGCAGTAAGAAACTTTATAAGGAGACGAAAGTACACAGGCGCTGGAGCTTATGCCAGTAGCTCAGCACTGAGGATGGCTTCTACTTCAAGGCCATCCTGTGCTACAATAGGTGCAGTAGGAGTCAGCAGCACCGGCTGACCGCCCAGGTGTCCACATTCTTCACAGAGGCTAAATAAGAATTGAACACCTAGGGATACAAATTAAAGACTCAGAAAAGGTGAAAACAGGAATTTATTAGAGCAGAAAACACCCCATGGGGAGGGGTGAAGTGTCCAGAGTCGTAGACTGGCTGGTGGACTCTGCGCTGGTCTCTCACAGGATCCCGGAACTCTCTGCTCTTTTAATCTTCCCTTTTCCTTCCTCAAGTCCCTCTTTCCCCCTCCCATTACCTCATCCCCCTCAGCCCAGATGGTCCTTAGCCCAGGGCGATAATAAAGGCAGTGAAGTGACACCCCAGCTGCAAGGTAGGGTGTGGTCTCTTTGTAGTCCAGCTGCACTGTAGGAATGCTAGGTCTTTCCAATCCACCTCTTCCCTGGCTGACTATTCCCTTCTAACTGCTTACAATAGTCAGTGCCAAGCCAGACTGGGTTACAAAGTAGCATCCTATCTAAATCAAGAAAATTAAAAAACAAAAAAAAAAAAAGGAAAGAAGGATTGAAAAGGAATAAAATTATAAAACCCCAAAGCAGCCCAGGACCCGCCCTCTGTGATCTCATCAGATAAGGGCACAGAGCACACTCATGACAATGACCTGCTCTGAGCATATGCCACAGTTGTCCTGTTATCTTGAAACCACTCTGGGGCTGACGGACAATGACATGTCCAGTCTGTAAGGGTGACTTGGCTGCTGTCCTTTGTCACTCCCAGACCCAGATGGATGTACAAGGCAGATCAAACGGGGCAGGTGAAACCTGGGAATGAAGCAGAGTAAATCATGAAGTAAAATCTCCCCCCACTGGCATCTGCAGACAGGCTGGCAAAAAAATGACAATTTGGATGGTTTTCTTAATGATTTTCCTTCTGATGTTTAGAAGACAGGGAGTATCATGGTTGAGGCAGTGGCCCACCACAGCCAAATCCAAGTATGAATTCAAACCTTTTCTGTTTGTTTGTTTGTTGGTTTGTTTTTTGTTTGGAAGCAAAGCTTTTAAATCAAAGAATCAAAAAGTTCGCTCTTGATTGAAAAGGTATATTCCAGAGGTAATGACAGTTATGTGTTTTATTTAGAATTCTATCTCATAACTAGATTTAGATTTTTAAGTTTGTAGACTACAATAGAACCACTTCACGGCAAATAGCGTGGTCAAATTCTTGGTCTCTAGCAACAGGACACACCACACCTACCTTGGACTCCTGCCCTCAGCCTCCTGTCCCTCACTGTCTAAAAACCTGGCATCACAAAAGAGCTGTCTTACAGCCTAGGGCATTGGTTCATGCTGGCAGCCTGAGGCCTGTCCTAGGTGAAGCTACACCGAGGATCCTGGACTGAGGCCCGGCTCTCCATCTGGAGAATGGACTCTCTAGCAATCTGCTAGTCTTCTCTGTTCTCACCATCCCAACATCATGCTTGTTATTCCTTAAGGAAAAGTCTCCTAATCGGGGTCAAATGGTAACAAAAGCTTAATGGCATTTTAAAGTCTTTTCAAATACCCATTTTCCTTAAAAACCAGCAAGCCACCACATGGTTCCCAAGAATTGGTGATGTGTATAACTGACTTTCGTGCCAGCAAACCTTGAGGAGGAAGACGACAGGTCTCTGCCCCCAGAGAATTTGTGTGCAGGCATTCACAAGGAAATTTTAATGTAGGGCACTATGAACCAGCTACTCACTAAACAACTCACAGCTCTGTTCTTTAATCACCAGGAAAGCACTTCTGCTATTGCTCTCCTTTGATTGAGGACACTGACCCAGATACATGAAATAACTCGTCTCCAAGTACAAGCAAGGTGCCTAAGGTTTCACCCAGGTCATCTTGATGTCCAAAGCAGGAGTCTTACCCAAAGGCTCTCAGTCATGGGAACTGTTGGTTTCACTTGTGTGTCTTATTGTCTGAGACAACCTATTTTGAATAAGTAGAACCATATAAGAAATTGAAATTTATCAAATTAATTAAAAAAAAATACTGTCAATTCCAGAAGCATCTAGGCAACCTTATCAATTCTTTTGATCCAGCTGTGACTGACAAGTTGTTATGAGAATTGTGGCTCCCTAAAAAAACAGTTATGCTCTCTGAATATGTTGTTTTTAATCCCATGTGTGGGTTAAGAGGCTTTTTCACAGGAGGTGATTTTGATTTGCCTCACAGACCAGCAGGAGTGTGATTATTACTCAGCTTAGGTAGTTTTAATTCTGGGTACTGTGGGCAGGGGATAAATGTCAGAACCCTGGGAGGGATGGGGGCGCTCCGAGAAGGGTGCTTCTCCCTCTGCCATTCCCGATTGCTGTTCTTGCAGTTTGACTAGAAGAAGTCGGAGATAGCCTGGCAATGACGACTGAATTTACCTGAGGAAACTCGAAGTCCCTAATTAGCGGGAAGTAGTTTGGAGGTCTTTGCCCCCATTTCCCTCTAACCTTCTTTCTCTCCTACCTAGTCTTGCAGGGTTGGAAGGAAAATACAGATATATGAATCCAATGAAGTAGCTCAAAAAAAAAAAAATAGCACCAGCAAGTAGCTATATGTGCTGGTCCAGGACCTGGGTCTCTTGTCTATATCTCCTGTCAAGAATGGAGGTATTCCATTTTCTTTGTGTGCCTTGTTGATTCCATGGGATTTGACTACAGTGTGTTTTGCTTTTTACAAGCAAAAGTACTTGAAAACATACTATGGGATCAGCTGTTATATCACTGTCTCAGAACGATCCCACTGTCTCTCCATTTTCTTCTTCTCTATCAGTTGTAGCTGGTTCTTTTTCCTCTGCCTTCTGTAGCCTTCTCCAGATCTCTGTGTGTGCTGTGAACTGTGCAGGTAATCCACTCAAAAGATGCTGCCTTTCCCTCCCCCTCCTTTACCTTAGCATTAACTAATCATATAATTCTCCATCTCCACCCATCTGCTAGCATCTGTATTCACCTATGGAGCATTTGCTTCTTTGTTTACCCAACCAAAATAAGAACAGTCAATGTAGCTGTGGACCAGGGATTTACAAACACAACGTAATTTCAAGGACTGCCAGTACTTAATGGGAGGGATAAATTATTCAATATGTGATGTTCAGAACATTTGATATTAGTGAAAAAAAAACCTACCATCTATCTCCACCTGTACAATACACTACAGCCACTTGTAGCTGTAAGAGATGCAAAGGTAGAAGCTGTACAAGAGGGACAAAACTCAGGCTAAAGGATTTTCTGATTATCAAAGCCATGCAAAAAATCAAAGGGAGTTAACAGAGGTCCCATAGACATGTCAATGCTAAAGTCACTAAACTTCATTCACAAAGACAGACTAAACAACAAACTGGGGGGAATGTATGCTACCAATACATGAATTAATACTTTTATGAAAAGTTTCTTCAATCAAATAAGAAAAATGCTAGGGCTCTAAAGGAGAAGTAGAGAAAAAAATAATTAAGACACCCATGGGGAGGCACAGTGGATGCTGCTAATCAGTATCCTATTTTCAGTTAATCATGTGAACACAACTGTTCTTGTCTAACATTTGAAAAGACTTTAAAAAATTAAAACCCTTTGTGCTGAAAAGAAAATTCATGCTGGGTGCTAGAGCTGTTGAAGGGAGCATGAACTTGCCTATCCTGCTAGAAACAGCATACCACGTGCCAAAGAATATAGATAACTCCATATCAATCTTTCTACCTTCAGCACCCTCAAGATTAAATGCCATAAAAATGGTAAATAATGGTCATTGTTCACTACAGCATAGCTCAGGACACTGAGAAGGAACAGGAGTAAAACTACCAAGTTTCCTAAGTAGTGGTCTCTATGTACCATCAAGGGTTAGCATCAGCTTGCACAGGAAACAAATGTTCATCAAGGGAAGTGTGAGGTGTAAGGACAATGATAAGGTTTAAGCTGGGTATATAATCGCTATGCAAAACACAATGGAAATGCACAGAATGTCAGCGGCATGATCCTTGCATTAATGAGTTGTAGGAAGCTTTTACTTTCTTTACATTTCTCAGTTCCTATGGTACTTTTAGGAATAGTAATTAAATGTTTGCTTTTTAAACAGGATTTTAAAAGAATAAACTATAAAGGAATTAACTTTCTCTGGTTGCACACAATCATCACTGATTCAAGGTAGTAAAAAAAAAAAATGCATTATCTTCCAGATACTGGTAATTTAATAAATATACACAGTATTTGAAATCCCTAGAAATATGTAACAGGCTTTCCAAAAAATGCCACCTATAAGCACTAACTGGCCTGGAATTTGCTGTGCAGAGTAGGCAGGATTCAAACTCAGAGATATGCCTGCCTCTGTCTCCTGGGTGCTAGGATTAAATGTATGTGCCACCATGCTGGGCAATCTCTGTATTTTCTTATTCAAAAAAACAGCAGATAAGATGATTCAATTGTTGGCTATTCTGTGATTAAATACTTGCCTTTATGTAGGAATCTCTAGGTTTGGCTCTTAGTAACACACAGAAGGGATGGTATGAAAATCAACATATTTAAGTATTTATAAAGGTAAAAAAACACAGAACCCCAGATCTTATTCCAGACTCACTGAATCTGAACCTGCATTTTCTTTCTTTTTTTTTTTTTTGGTTCCTGTTATTTTTTTTTATTTACATGTAAATTTCTTTCTCCTTTCCCAGGTTCCCCTCCAAAAAACAAACAAACAAACAAACAAACAGAAACAACAAGAACAAACCCCTTTTGCCTCCCTCCTCCCCATGCCTGCCACCCCACCCTCTCCCACTTATTGGCTCTGGCATTCCCCTACATTGAGGCACAAAACCTTCACAAGGCCGAGGTCCTTTCCTCCTATTGATGATCGAATTTGCAATCCTCTACTATACACATGCTGCCAGAACATTCAGTCCCACCCTGTATAGTCCTTGATTGGTGGTTGGGTCCCTGGGAGCTCTGAGGGTACTAGTTAGTAATTGTTGTTCATCCTAAGGGGCTGCAAACCCTTCAGCTCCATAGAACCTTTCTCTAACTCCTTCATTGGGGACAGTGTACTCAGTTCAATGAATGGTTGTGAGCCTCTACATCTGTATTAGTCAGGTATTGTCAGAGCCTCTCAGGAGATAGCTATATGCTTGTCCTTCCTTCAGTCTCTGCTCCATAGTTAATCTCTGCCACTCCTTCTGTGGGTATTTGGTTCCCCTTTTTAAGAAGGAATGAAATGTCCACCTTTTGGTCTTCCTTCTTCTTAAGTTTCTTGTGGTTTGTGGGTTGTTTTTTCTGTATTCCAAGCTTCTGGGCTAATAACCACTTATCAGAGAATGTATACCATGTGTGCTGAACCTGCATTTTCATAAGCTCTCGAGTTGATCTGAGGAACACTGAGGCTTGTCACTGACTTGGACTCTGGTTTTGCTTCTAACTATGTCTACATTGTGACTATGAACCTTAACCCATTTTTATACCCTACTATCTTAGCCATTCCAGAGGGATCTCTATGGTTATGAGCTTATAAACTTTTTAAAAAAGAAGACAGCAGCAATGAATGGTGTATGATCTAAAATCTACAGCCAGACCCACCATTCAGAACTTAGCATTATTAATTGAATGAGATTTCTAGGCCATCCTATAAAAGCTTGCATAACCCACAGGGTAGAAGGAAAGCAACCATATCTTAGCACACGTTTTAGTGAGTGTTTTTGATGCTTCTAACAGAGGAGTCTAGCCAAGCCTGGTTCTGTCATCAATATAGGACTTTCCATTATGGTAGTTTGAGTA
Organism: Montemys delectorum; assembly: GCA_019843815.1. Lineage (NCBI taxonomy): Eukaryota > Metazoa > Chordata > Mammalia > Rodentia > Muridae > Montemys > Montemys delectorum. The sequence goes on from JADRCD010000307.1 coordinate 62,089, forward strand.
ACAGCCTATAGGCTCACATGTTTGAATTCCTTAGACTCCAGCTGGTGAAACTATTTGGGAAGGGACAGAAGGGGTTGGCTTTTTAAGGAAAAAAACAAAAAACAAAAAACAAACCAACAAACCAAAACCAAACAAAAAGCTGGTGCTGTTCCCAGAATATTCTGTCTCCCCTCAAAGATGTGAGCTTTGAGCTGATATTTGGTCACCTGCCATAATGGACCCTAACCTCCTGAAACTGTAAGCCCTGAATAAAGTCTTATTTTCATAAGTTGACTTGGTTATGGTGTCTTACCTCAGCAATAAAAAAATTAACTAATATATTCATAGATGGTACAGTTTGTGTGTGTGTATATAACTGGTAGGTCTCAAAATACTTGAAAAATAAGGCAGATAGAAATATAAGAGGTTGATACTAAGCTATACACTCTCTCTTTTTATTGTGAACATAGACCACAGGCAAGAGCTCTTTACCGTCAGTGATTTGAAACAACTTTATGGACACATCACCAAATCTTTTACTAGGATATCTAGAGCATTGAATCTCTGTTCCAGTCAGCAAAGATGGCTGGGGTGTTAAGAGTTGAGACAGAAACCTCTATCTCCTAATGAAGCCACATTTTCTGTTGTCTTAATAAAAGATTTTTTAGAAAATACTGGTCAAAAACTGACTTTAAAAAATAATTAAAATATGGTTAAAGATGTAAAACTCATCAGATTATATTGTAAAGACCAGTAATGAGTAAATTCTCCCTAGATTTTATGAACAATCTTTATTTACAGAAATCAGACTTGTCAAATAACAACATGGCAAAGAAATACATATGAAAATCTGCTGCCCTTGTATTTTTATGGTTTTATTGCATATTTACAATATGGGCACATTATAAGGATATACAGTAGAAGCCAAATTTCCCAGCCCTTAAAAATCCCATAGGAAAGGTTAGATAAATCACACATGGGTATCTGAACATGGGCATTGGACACATATATGATCATAACTGCACAGGTAAATATTGTTTAACAGAACAGAAGATGAGGATAACACACAGTAGAAAAAAGTTACCCAAGTATGAAACTAACAAAGTTGGGCTGAAAAGATGAAAACTGTGACATTTAAAGGCTAAAATGTCTACAAAACATACCTATCTGCTATGTAAATTGTGAGGTAGAGTTCTTCCCATCCTAGCGTCTGCTTTCCTGACCACACTGGCTACTTCCCTGCACCAGTGTCTTTCTCACACTGTGGTACCAGGAACTGTCTCCTATCTATGTTCTTTTTTTTCTGCCCCCTCCACTTCTATCATAAAGTGTTCTTTACTACTCAGTGATGTATCTTACTTTATTTACCAAAAGTGGGTGGTAAATGTAACATAATCGAGCTAGTGCTGTTTCTTCTAGCTAATAAATTAGCATCCTTAGAGCCTAACCTCTCAGAGTGGAGCTAATTCTAAAATTTCATGTCCGAGAAACCACTTTGTGGAGCTGTTTTGTGACAGACAGCATCCCTTCCCTCAAATACCAACTACTACATTCAAATACGAGTAATATCATTTCTACCCCCAACTTCTTTTACTATTTCAACATGGGGATCAGAAAAATTGTTTACAACTTTTTACACACCCAAAATATAAAAATCAGGGCACAGAACCACCACATTGGGAAAAAGAATGATAGTTTCTTTTTTAAAAACCACCCTGCAAGCCAGCAATTCGAAGTATTTGCTCATGAGCAAATGACTAACTATATTCATACAGATGTTCTTAATAATGATCATTGCAGCTTTGTTCATAATTGGCAGTCCTGGAAACAGCCCAGTTAGCCAACAGGAAACTGGGAAAACAAGTGGCAATAAACAATCATGGGGACACCACTTAGCAATAAAATAGGGATGAATTAATAATACACCAAGTCCACAATAAACCTCCCGAATTAATAATACACCAACTCTATGAATAAACCTCCCAAATATTACAGTAGTAAAGAAGCTTTGATGTGTGATGTTAATTAAAATAAGTTCTAAAATAGAACAATCTAACTTACAGTAGAAAGGAAGAACAGTGCTTGTCATTTGGGGACAGTGATGAATGAGAAGGGAGAACTTTCTAGAGTGGCAAATGTCCCTTTCTATAGCACGCCATGTTATGATGAAACAGAGCATGGGAAGGTTCTGTGCACCTCCATTTCATGAATGGAGTCTTATGCCAAGAGAAAGCAAGAATGGAGCCCTTGCTGGTAAGAATATGCTGAAGTACTTGGACGGAAGCATGTAGAGATCTGCAGTTTCAGATCCATCAAAAAATAATCTGGATGGATGGACATACGGACGGGCATGTGACAAAGCAAGTGTAACTATCGGTGGTGACGATGCAATGAAATAATTTTAAATTTTATAGGCTGAAGTTTTTTATATTAAAACTTCAGGAAACAGAAGCTTCAACATTTACTCACCCCCCCAACCCCAAATGGTCCTTCAATATGATAATGACCAAATACTTCTACATGCCAACTTAGAAAATTAAGTTTCTCTTCAGAGCCTGAGGTGAGCAATGCAGCTCCTAAATGTACTCAAAAACTGCCCAAGTGATACTTGGATCTTCTCACAACTCTGAAGAACTACATCTACCCTGATGTAGTTTCCTGAGCACCTTCACTGGCTGTGAAGACTGACACCGAGCTAAGATGCAGACACATTCTTCAGAGACAAAGCCACCACAACAATGGTAGTGTTCCATCTTATAAACTAAACAGTCAAGAAAATAAGACATGAAAGAGGTGATACTTGTAGCCTTCAGCAGACAGGCATTGTCTTCAACCTCCAAAGGGAGACCTATGCAGTCACCCTGAGGACTCTGCATATTGGACTTGTGAACACTTGTTAAGATGCCCCCCTCAAGATTCAGCAGGAACCCGTCTCAGAGTGCAACGCCCTGTCAGACACACTGTTCCACATGTCTCTCCTCAAACTCTCACAACTCTGCTCTTAATACTTGACAGTAACTATTTTTAGCCATGTTTGGAATTCCTGTATCATGACATAGAAGAATTATATATTGTATCTTGTCTCATTTAGAGTTCTCAGAAAAACAATCTTGCATCTATGAAACATTTATTCACTAGCCTTCAAAATATTTAGTTTCAGTGCTGGTTTTCTTGTTCTCTTGAAGATCTCCATGTCCTAGCACAGGTTCTAACTCTTCCTGAAGTGTACAGACTAGTGCTTATTCTCGTTTGCTTTTAACTACCGCTGCACCATTAAGTCATACTGAGCATCACCAACACAAACCAATGCTGTACACAGCTTCACGTCTACACTCTATTACAGGACCAGTCTTTCCCCATTACCATCACTGCTTGAGTCTGTCAAACTGCCTCTTCTCTAACCAAAGTCAGCACTAATGGTTGTCTCAAGTCATGTTTACCTAAGTATTGGGAGATCCTACACATGTTCTCAGATGTATGCTCTTATTTTATAGCTTGTTCCTTTCTTGATACACTCCAACCATGCCTTTCTTTGCCTTGTCAACCAATGGAGTAAATGGAGTTGTCTCATGCCCTGCCAAACACAACATAGATGATATTTGTGTCTTGTTTTCTATCTTACTGTTCTATCATCTTCCCACAGCAGGGAATTTGTCAGCTTTAAAGCTCCATTATTGCTGGTGGGATTGCAAGCTGGTACAACCATTCTGGAAATCAGTTTGGAGGTTCCTCAGGAAACTGGACATAGTACTACCAGAGGACCCAGCTATACCACTCCTGGGCATACACCCAGAAGATGCTCCAACATGTGATAAGGACACATGTTCCACTATGTTCATAACAGCCTTATTTATAATAGCCAGAAACTGGAAACAACCCAGATGTCCCTCAACAGAGGAATGGATACAGAAATTGTGGTACATCTACACAATGGAGTACTACTTGGCTATAAAAACAATGAATTTATGAAATTCTTATGGAAATGGATGGATCTGGAGAATATCATCCTGAGTGAGGTAACCCAATCACAAAAGAACATACATGGTATGCATTCTTTGATAAGTGGATATTAACCCAGAAGCTCAGAATACCCAAGATACAATCCACAAACCACAAGAAATTCAAGAAGAAGGAAATTCAAAGTGTGGATGCTTCGTTCCTTCTTGGAAGGGGGAACAAAATACCCATGGAAGGAGTTGCAGAGACAAATTATGGAGCAGAGACTGAAAGAAGGACAATCCAGAGAGTGTTCCACCTGGGAATCCTTCCCATATTCAATCATCAAACCCAGACACTATTGTGGATGTCAGCAAGTGCTGGCTGACAGGAGCCTGATATAGCTGTCTCCTGAGTGGCTCTGACAGTGCCCGACTAATACAGAAGTAGAGGCTCACAGCCATCCATTGGACTGAGTACAGGGTCCCCAGTGAAGGAGCTGGAGAAAGGACCCAAGGAGCTGAAGGGTTTGCAGCTCCTTAGGACAAACAACAATATGAACTAACTAGTACCCTCAGGGCTCCCAGGGACTAAAACATCAACAAAAGAGTATACATGGTGGGACTCACAGCTCCAGTTGCATATGTAGCAGAGGATGGCCTTGTTAGTCATCAATGGGAGGAGAGGCCCTTGGCCCTGTGAAGGCTCTATGTCCCAGTGTAGGGGAATGCCAGGACCAGGAAGTGGGAGAGGGTGGGTTGGTGAGCAGGGGAAGGGGGGAGGAAATAGGGTTTGTTTTTTGTTTTTGGTATTTTTCGGAGGGGTAAACAGGATAGAAGATATCATTTGAAATGTAAATAAAGAAAATATCTAAAAAAAAAAAAAAGCTCCGTTATCCTGATGAGGCCATTAGCTCCACTCTCAGGATGCAATCTAAATGCTCATTTCCTTATCCACTAGTGAGATAGGGCAGAGGTGAGAGTGTAGAGATCAAGCAGGTAGGGTTCTGGGTGTTGGGGTAGGGGTAAAGGGAGTAGGGGTTGGGGGTGGGGAAGAAGGGAGTATGGAGCAGAGGGGACAAACAGTGTGCCTTCTCTACACTCCATGAATGATACTTGAGACAGAGTAAGACTAAAGAACACTATTTTTTACTCTGAAAAAAGATTAGAGCAATGATACTGCCCACCGTATATGACCCTTCAGTTTTCAATACTTCTATAAATTATTACATTTTGTTACTGAAACTGACAACTTGTGCATTTCATATTTTAGAGTCTCAGGGATATTCATTGACATAGAGTGATTCTGAGAAATCAAGGAGTGTCAAACGGTATTCACTTTGTTTCACCAAGCTATTTATTGGCTACATATAAGAAAATACTTTCTGCTCTCAAGCAACGATGTGCATGTCTAGAACTGAACATAATTAACACTGGTGCTGTTTGGCTTTCTTCACGCTATCTTTGAAATCCTGGAGAGCTCTGCCTTGGTGTGGATACTACAGGCAGCACCATCGCACATGTCTTGCTGTGGACACCAGCCTGATTATGGGTGCTTATGCCAGCCTGTACCTTTTCTACAACTCGCGATCTACAGCACTGCATCAGCTACAGTATCTGCAGTTCTTAGCAGCCATCCTGTTTTCATTATGACTTAGTGTGCTTTGGGTAGGCTGCGAGACATGCATAAGAACACACACTCTCTTCTGACAAGTACTTCTAGCGTGTGAAAGAAGGCTGATGGTCTCTACCCAAGTATACTGTGCAGTGGGATGGATGCATTCATCCAACCTTGCAATCATACCACCGCACGCAAAGGAGTTTAGAAGAAAAAATAAGCTTTGCTTAGCAACTTGTCGTGTTCTGAGAATGAGTCACAACACTAAGAGCATATTGACTGAGAGTAATGCAGGTAACATTCATAAACCACTTTAAATCTCAGTGGAGAACGAGATCCAGCCCACTCTCCTATAGTAAATGGGAGCTAGCAAGCTGAGCTCTCACCAACATCACTAATGCCTCTCCTGTAAAATAAGGTCAAAACAATGAGAACTGGGAATGCAGCCAAACTGGTCTTAAAGGAAGTTATCGTCTTCGCATCGCAGCTCTGCCGAGTCAGATATGTACTAAGAGAAGACATCAAATTGCCAGTGTCTGCTGAGTTTACACAAGAACAAAGATAGGCATAGGCAAAAAAAAAAAAAAAAAAAAAATCCAGACACAAACATTACCCAGCTATCATGTCAACCAACCTCGAGAAAGGGCTAAAATAATACAGGGGGCTGTGGCATTGAACCAGTAAAAAGGAAATATTTCTTTTTTAAGACATTTGTAGGTCAGTGTCAGTATTTATATAACAAAGGCCTGAGATACCAAACAAACTGAAGTAACCTCCTTCATTGTGTCCTCTAAGTGAACTGTGACCACAGGAGGAAAGTAAGTTTGGGGCATTGCTAGGTTTTTATTCATAACTCTGTGTATCTGTAAAGATAAACACAAAGAAAGGGGGTCCATATTTGCCAAAGAAGAATGACTATGTTCATTCTGTGTGTCTAGTTCCATCCATTTAACTGTTCAAATCACACATGGCATTTCCATGTTTTGTCTTACTTCACTTTTTGCAGGAAAGAGAGCTTAAGATATATGAAAATTAAATTGAAATTATGCATCCATGAGCTGATGGCATAATTACCAAGTCAAATAAAGATACTGACAATGCTGAAACTCAGTAAAAAGAAACAGATACTGAATATAAACATCTAAAAGTTACATGTCTAAGGACCTAAAACAGACACATTCTATAGAAGCAGATTTACAAGTCAGTCCTAACTCTAGAAAAAACCCCACTGTTTAAATACACCTCAGACTGCAGTGGTGGAAATTACTACTAACGCTTACAAAGGAACACAGGTGTAGGACCAAGCATGTTACACAGCAGGAAACATCTAGGCACAAGACATGTGAGACAGAGTCTGCCCCCAGAAGACCTTATGATGTAACAGGAAAAGGTTAGCACCTGAAGACTGAAGAAAGAATCCCAGGAGTGCCAACGCACAGGAGGAAAGCCCTGAAGGAGGGTCATCAAGTATAGAAGGACTTCCGGATGGTCTCAGCGGCAGTGTAAGACGTGGGGAGCAGCTGAAGTTTGCCCTGGACATTGTGGCACCATCAATTAGAACTACTCCAGAAAGAAAAGGCAAGTATGATATGCTTTCATTTAGGTGAAAATGACAGGAAGTCAGTTGAAAGCCATGTATTTTGGATCAGAGATGAAATGATGCAAGGACACTAGGGGTGGCATGCCTGATGAGACAGAGCTGAGAACAGCAGCATAATACACATGTACAATAGACCTATTTTAGAGTCTTAAACCACGCCCTCACATGGCAGCAGAATGCATTTTTGAGGGATGGAACACTGTTCGGGAGAGATACTAGAAACAGAGAGAAAAGGAAGTGAAGTGTCAGAGAGCAAAAACATTCTATTCGGTAATTGGAAGACTATGGCTGATTTTCAAAAGGACCGTTTCCTGTAAAGAGAAGTGTAAAGCTGACTGAAAGGCATCACAGAGTGAGGGATGAGGATGGATGGAATTCATCAAGGCTGGCAGAGAAGGCTTAGCATAGGAAGGTACGTGAGCGGAAAAATAACAGCATACAATTCTTTGCATAATTTTGTACTGATAAGCCCAGTTATTTTTCACCTTGAAATATATTCTAAAATTAAAATTAACACAATGTTAAATTATATACATTTTATAACTTAATACAAACATAAAAGCATTACCATTTTCTGACAAATTTTATTTCTAAAGATCTGTACAGTTTTTATGACTATACTTCAGAATGATTTTGCTTCTAGTATCATAAGATATTAAATATTATTAACAATTTCTGCTTTAGTTCCAGAGTGACTGCCGTGATATAAAAGATTACATTGAAGTAAGTATGCATACCTTCCTCTTTAGCCCGCCCTCCCCACAGACAAAATGTCTTCAGGGTGGTTAAGATTCTGGACACCATTTTTCAAGAGAAAAATTTAAAATAGTATCTTATTATTATGTTCTTAAAGGTCTAAATTGTTCTTCACAATAAACATGCTTATTTTTTATTATATACACATGCATACATATGAAATTCTTGCCTAAAATACATGCAGCCACCATCGAAAACAATGATTAACCGGCTTTACAATCCTAAGAATGCCCCTTAGTAAGGCACTCGTGTTTAGAATCAGAATGTAACTACCAAATTAAATAAGATGTTTAAAGAAAATTTTTATTAAGCACAAACAACTTTTAATACATTATGAATACAATAGGAAATTGTCTTTCAATGAATATGATATATCAAAGATCTGAAGGGTTTTCTTCATATAGACAATAAAAATAATCAATTTTGAAGAATTAAAAAGTAAAATTTTGAGGACACCACTATTCACTACAGTCTAACTATGGTCTAAATATCCTACATCACCTGGGGAGGAAGGGCAGCCATGTTTTATAGAGAATTCCTAAACTCTGATTAGCACCATTCAAAGCTTAGTATTAGTTGTTCGTCTACAAACTGACAAGTCAGGTACAGCGTGAAAGCAAGGACTCAGTGTGGTGGTTACAGTTCCTTCTTCTATAATACCAGGAGGCTACAGTCTCAAAGCAGGTTGTGATTATGCCTTGGTAGTTGAGAAATGTTAGCATTTAGAGAGAGACGTGTTGTGGGAAGAAAGGAGGCTTATCCTGCTGTGAAATGCATCCTAATGAGCTGTGGCTAACCCCAGAGTATGCCAACAGCAAAGATGTGTGGGTGTATGACCTGCAGATTTGTGGGAGCTGGGGACATTAGCTCTCCGTGGTCACCAATTCGGGGTGTCTCAGCTGCTGCCTTTTGAGACTGACCAGTTTCATTCTGTCTCTGATGTGTTCTGCAGTAGAAGCCATGTCGCTTGGACTCCCAAAATATTGTTCAGTTCTAAAATTAGAACACACAGAAATCACACAGGTTAATCCAAATTCATTTAACTGTAACAAGTGCATAAAAGCATATGTTATGATAAAACATGACATAACCTTTGAGTACAAACTAGTTCATCTGGGGCACAGTGACTCGCACCTATAAACCAGTTCTGTTGGGATTGTTCTTTTGCTGCAGGTAAATCATATGACATTAAGCTACTTTGACAGTTCAAATCCAAGTATCCCTAGAGATTTCCTCAGTGTAGACTATGAATCATGTTCCTCCAAGAGAATAAAGTGGCAATTTTTTTCAATATGAATTCTAAATACTCACTGGAAGATCATGACATAGCAGTATGTTCCATGTGTCTCATTTAAGTTCTGTCTATCTGTTTGGATCCAAGAATCCCCCCACTGCTGTGATCTGAAAAACCAAATTATCCCACCTGCAGCTGCAGTCACTGCTGGGAGCTAAGAAAAAGAGCCAAGACCTTGGGCCCTAGCTTCTATCCTCTGCTTCATCACGCTTCGGCAAAGCAAGAATACATACCTGATGCTGTAGTTTCTCTATTGTTTGAATTACATTTCCTTTGCCCTACCCTCTCAGTGACTCACTAACAAGGTCTATAACTTCAGGCATGAAACTCTTGATTCTTTTCCTGGCTTACTTCATATTTGAAAATAAGGCAGGGTGCAGACCAGGGCCTGGTAACTCTCCATATGAAAATTCCAGGATGCCTCAGGATGACAGGTTTGGAGATGGACAGACCTGAGACTGTATCCTAAGGCCAACACCTAGGAACTGGGAAACCCTGGTCTCTGGCTTAATCTGAGCTCAGGTCCTTCAGTTCTAAATCATGAATAACCTGGCTCTATATGGACTATCAACAATGAAGAGCTGAAGCTGCTTGACTAGTGCATCTCACTAAGTCCCATTCTTCCCAACCCTGCAGCTCTCAATGAGGCCCACTGTCTCAGAACTCCCGACAATCATCGCAGCTCAGGCTCCAAGCCCACATCTCAAAATAATCTGCGATCATCCATCTACAAGTTGTGAAGATGCAAATCTAACATCAGCCACACCAAATGTCACTGCTGCCAACAGTGATTTGAACTTCTTTTCAGTTTACATTGATTTACTGTACGAGTTGAAAATGTGGACCAAAATGAAGATACTTAGCTTTCTAAAGAATAATAGATAAGAACATGCACCATACCCATCGGGGTAAACCACGGGAATAGTGAGTCTATCCAGAAGTGATTTTCCAATTGCTTCAATTTCCTCAAACTGCTCCTCATCATTCATCGCTTCAGGCTCTTCTGGGCAGTCTTGCAAAATCTGTAGCAAATGGAAGGGCAGCACCAATCAAGAAATATAAGAGGGAATCAGTCCTGTGCAAACTTTGTAAGCTGAAGGTGTTTGGTTCCATGCTTAGTGTCTCTATAAGTATCTGTATAAGACTAGTAAGGAATTATAATCACAAACGAAGCATGTCTAATAAAAATATATAATCAAAAGTATAAAAACATCTATGTTGGTTTCTAGGGAAAAAAAATGAATGGAGTACTATTTGGAAAGTTAATGGAACCTGTGCTTAAGGAAGAAATAATTTATCTCTAGCTTATTAGGTGACCATTTACTAAATATTTAATGGGATGTTAGCTAAGTCAAGTGTGAATGTCAGACTCTGTTAAGGAGCTTACAGACTTGAAAACTCAAAGCAACTAAGCTGAACCAACAGAGAGCATGTAAGCACCTCTGCGAAGACTGCATGGTCCTTCATCTGTGCTTTCACTGTTATAATTCAAATATAAGAAGCTATCCCATTTTTGAAGACCTTTTATTTATTTTTAATTTATTTATAAATTCAAGATTTAGGGCTAGAGAGATGACTCAGTGGTTAAGAGCACTGGCTGGTCCTTCAGAGGACCCAGGTTCAATTCTCAGCACCCTCAACGGCAGTTCACAACTGTATGTAATTCCAGTTCCAGAGGATCTATCACACCAGATATGCACGTGGTACACGTGTCTATGCATGCAGGCAAAATACCCATACACAAAAAAATAACAAAAATAAATCTTTACATAGAAAGACCAACTTTTTATTTAAAATGTATTTCTATAGACCTCCTATAGAGTTCTTGATTTTAAAATATCCCCACACTTAAAAATAGTCTCCTAAAATATTATGTGAAACTGTAATGATTCTTTCTGGCACAGGTAGGGCACCGCGCCCCAAGCCAGGGTGGGCTTCAGGCCCTACACTGGCTGCACAGGCATGCCCACCCTGTTCAAGCACAACATTTGAGGTCTATACTTTTTTCTTGATGAGCCACATATTGTATAATATGAGAATGTTCACTGAAATAATGTGTTGTTAAACAAGTCAAGCCATCTCCTATCTTTTTTCCATCCCCATTAGGCCTTTATTTGTCTGTTGTTTGTTGTTCCAGCCAGGGTCTCTGTCTATGGCTCAGTCTGCCCTTGAACTTGTGATCTTCCTACTTCATTTTCAAAGGACAGAGACTACAGGTACGAACCAACATACTCAATGTCTGTAAAGGTCAGTGAGCGGGTGAGAGAATCGGCTATGGCCACTTCTAACAGTGTGCTTCAAACATGAAATGCCTTGGTTCCCGAGGTTCCCTGTCTCACCCATTCTGTCCTGTGCTGAGGCTGCAGCCTAGGCTTTCCACATATTACTGCACATTTAAAATCTCTACAGTAGGTTCCCCCTGTAAGAGATCAACAGAAAAGGAACTACCCAATTAAGAGTCCTTCTTGAATGGAATGTTCTGGGCTACCATGAGGAGAAATGGGCTCTATCAGAAACTTGCCCAGATAACACTACTGTTTTTATTGCCAGCTTCTATAACTAATGTCATAAAACTATAAAAAAAAGAGATTCCAGAATCTTTGAAAATAATCACGGAACAAAGGTTTTTTTGTTTGTTTAGATTCATTAGTTTACCTGGCCAGCCTTTACCCTAAATCATACAATCACAAGGTAACTTTTTAAAACTTTCTGACAATTTTAAAAATGTACTTGCCAAAACAATTTCCTTTCATGACCCAATGACAGAGCCTGACAAGGTGACAGCAGAGCGAAGACCAAAGCCTGGACCTGGATTGGGCTGCGTGGGCAGAGAGAGAGAGAGGCAAGAGGAAGGCAGGACTCCCATAGCTCTGGAGTCCTCTGGCCAAGCACTCCAGCACGGGGTCAGCTCAGGAGACTGAGTATACTCTTTTTTTTTGTTTTGTTTTTTTGAGACAGGGTTTCTCTGTGTAGCCCTGGCTGTCCTGGAACTCACTCTGTAGACCAGGCTGGCCTTGAACTCAGAAATCCGCCTGCCTCTGCCTCCCAAGTGCTGGGATTAAAGGCGTGCGCCACCACCGCCCGGCTTAGATACTCTTAAGACAACACACACATTCAAATGAACCTTAGCAACAGAACAAATAGGAATAGTAACACAAAGATTAATCATATAATCACATTATTCCAGTTAACATTAAAAATGCTGGCAACTTTTTGTTAAGGGAATACACTGGGGCTAAAGAGGGGCCAATGGTTAGAACACTATCTACATTTTCCAAAGGCCTTGTGGTCAATTCCCAGCATCCACAGGACAGTTCTGTTATTGTCTGTAACCCCAGTCCCAGAGGAATGTGACACCCTCTTCTGGCCTCCAAAGGTACTGCACATGCAGCGTAAAGACTTAAATTTATGCAAATGCTTACATACATAAAATTAAAAACAAATCAAAACAAGTTTGTAAAGATCCTGCCTACCTTTTCAGCATTTGAGTGGAAGGCAATAGCCATTTCCAACCTATGCACTCTCTCTTCAGATGCTACTGTAAACTGCTTCCACACTCTGTTCAGGCGAGGAAGTGTGTCCCCTGAGGATCGGGAAGTACAGCGCAGAGACTGGCACAGCACAACTGTGGCCTGCAGCAGCTGTCTGCCATAGTCGTAAGTACTCTAGGAAGGAAAATAACCACTGGGATAGAATACAAGAATTCAGATGGATGAGGAGGAGGGAGGCGGATGGTGTGGCACCGCTAGATATGAATACTACACAACCCAGAGGCCTCAGAGATCTGATGACGACCAAAAGGAGGAGGGGAAGTTAGCTACATACTTTATATTACATCTAACAAAGTAAAATACAACCATGTGAACTCCGTATTACAGAAAATACACAAACATACTCCTGATCCCCAAACAATTCTGTATTACTATGCTGATTCTAGTGAGATATTAGGAATGTCGCTTTTAATTTGCTGGTATCACACATTGATTCTGTGAATTGTTAGATGGTCCACACAATAGCATAACATATAATACTAAATATAGGGTGCACAGAGACCCTATACTCAAGAGTGAGTTTATGTACACCAGATTGTATTTTCTTAGCTCTGTGTAGCAAAACTGACCTTCTTAGACCTGGCAGGTAAAGTTACACCATAGTCTTGAAGAAAGCTATTCACACAGTGCACTTGTAGAAAAGAAGACACATTCTGTACCTGGGCAACATCGACAAATTTTCTGTGTTTTTCCAGTAAAACCTTCGTTTCCTGAGCATCATCACCCAATCTGATGTGGGTCTTCAGCAGGGCATCCAGAAGTTCACTTAGCCACTCTACGGCCTACATGAAAATACAGAATAAAACCAGATTTGTAATTCCCTTCTTGTATTAAAATATGACATCTGTACAGAACTTCTGTTTGATTAGTTCTTTGATTCTAACTTTGGTTTTAGCATTTATTCGATGCCATGCTCTATGAACTAATGATCTCTGCGACTCAAACTTCTGCCTCAAATGTCAAGGCCAGACTTACTAAAGAGAAGTGCTCAATGTAAAACTATTATCATGAGACCCAAGGCCATGGGTCCCTGTAACAGAGTTCTGCTGGGATCTCATTACAGATGTGATTAAGTAATTTTCTGATAATAAACACATGATTACATCAAGTTGTTTATGTAGTACTGAGAATTCTTTTACGGGGTGAAAGCAGAGTGCTTCACTAACTAGCCTTCAATCCAGGACAGAACTAACAACTGATTTGACAGAAATAACTAATAAAGATTCCCGGTCTGTAAATAAGCAGAATGTTTTGCTGGGGGTGCGGGGGAGAGAGTGAACCAAATGAGACCAGTTAACTAGCTGAATATCAAGCTTTATTCTCTACAGGAGAAACAAGAACTTGATGTAATAAACTGACTTTCTTAGCACCACAGAGTCCACTTTTGTTTATAGTTACAGGAACTTAGCTTTCTAACTTTATCTACAATGAAGTAAATCTAAAGCAAGCTCCTATGTGGTTAACCAGGCCTCACCTGTGAAGCATCCTCTTCACATTTAAACAACTGCACCATCTGAAGCATCTTCAGCCTCCGCACATCCACCATGTCCTCACATCTAATGGACCAAACACAAACTCAGCTTATCATTTTGGTTTCAGTGATTGTCTGACATGCGTGTTTAACAGAACACTAAAGTGCTTAGTCCTATGCTAAGAACTGCAACTATTTTGTACTGACTTGTCAGAAGTTTATGAATATCTAATCTATTATCTATGTTACATCAAGACCTCAAAGTACCTGGAATGATACTGAATGACAAACCCTCTTGAAGATAGCATGGATTCTGCAAAATATTGAAGCAAAGCATAAATGCGGTGTTCTACCAAAACCCAAAGAAACTTCCATCGCCAACTTTTTCAACCAAGCTTCAAAGATAAAAGTATAGAAGTTGATAAAAAGTTTAGAAGATGATGTTTCTTGAAAATTTAATAAATATATTTTATCAAATTATATTAGCTAAAATACTATTAAATTCTGAATTAAAAATGCATTTCTATACTCTTTTAAAAAATAGCTCACAGATCTTCTGAGTTAAGACAAACACAGTACAGAGCACTGTCTGGTCTCACTATGGTTGGCACGGATAATGTACAGAGCAAACTCCAACAGTGTCTTGTATAACTACGATCTGACCCATTTCCTTCATTCCCACCCAGTCCCATGAGAAAGCAGGAAGGGGACTCCTGTAAAGTCCCACATATCAGAAACAAGTAACTCAACAGGCCTCAGGCTCTACAGTCAGCGCTCCTGAAGACAGTCTAATGATAACCAGAGTGGCTTAAACAAACAGGCTCTACTGTCAGTGTTCCTGAAGACAGTCTAATGCTAGCCCAGAGTGGCTTACAACAGGCTACTTTTTAAGCAAAGATTCTCAGCCTAATGTTACAACACAGCTTCTTAAGGTAAGTCTACAAGTGGCAGAAGGGAAATAATGACAACTGTTTCCACAATATAAAACAAAATATCTAAGACACCTTAATAATAAAGATGATTAACACATAAAAGCTCATACATATTTTGTGTCATTAGGAAAATAAAGACAGCTTACATTTAAATTGTGTATTGTCAAAGCACACAAATGTCAGTTTGGATAATGTCCTGGGAAATGAACTTTAGATAGGTAAAATGATAAAAACTGTTACAGACCCAGCACTTTGTGGGGGTGGAGAGGAACAAGTGACTCACTTGCCTAGCATGAGCATCCACTGGACAGAAAACAAGAAGACAAGGAAGTCCTGGATGCATGAAAACCACAGCATATTCATGAAACAAAGCAAGTGGAACTCTGTGGAAGTTATAGGCACTAAGACTGCAGAGCTGAAGGCGGCTTTCCATGTCATCCTAGGGACACAGCTTCATCTCAGAAGACAGCCCCAGTGGAATTCCATCCAGCACATATGTCTGATGACAGTAGTCCACAGTCAGCCGTCTCCAGAGAGCTTCACTGTCACCAGAAATCCATGCCTCTACCCCACAGAAGACATGACGAACACTGGCACGAGACCCTTGAGGTCCCGCAGCTATCCATCTGCCGTGAACAGAAGGCTGATAAGGAATGTCACTTTAAGATGAAGAATGGTGAAATGAGCACCAGCATCAAGAACAGTTTAGACCATGAGGCTAAAGATGAATCACAGACAGCTTAGGCAGAACTGGTAAACTACAAGGTCCAATTAAAGTAACAGAGGCAACTGTGAAAACATCTGTACAGCCAACAGCTGGAGCCTTTAAATGACATCACCTCTGGTCTTCAGGCTCATGCACACACAGTTCAGGGCATGTGCATGTCAGTGTACCTAGTAGTGTGGAGTATGTACAGAGTCAGAAGATGGTGATGGAGCAGAAACACTTAAGCATGTCTGGGAAGGGATCTGCCCCTGGAAGTATTAACAAGGCTCTAAAGAGAAAAGTAAAGCTTGATGAAGATGAGGAGGAGGAAAATGAAGAGGAGGAAAATGAAGATGTAGCTCCAGTAAAGGAATCTATGAATCAAGATCCTCCAGAAAAAAAAAATCAAACCAGAATGGAAAAGACTTAAAACCATCAACACCAAGATCAAAAGGTCAAGAATCTGAAACAAACAAAAGAAAAAAACAAAAACAAAAACAAAGAACCGAGTTCCGTAGAAGATACTAACAATGCAAGCAAGTATAGAGAGGAAGGGTTCTCTTCACAAAGTGGACGCCAAGTTCATCAATTATGACAAGAATTGCTTCCAGATGACAAAGCAGGAGGCCTCTGGAGATCTCTGATGCTTTACAATATTCTACCTTACTTGATTGCTGCAGCAGCTGATATCTGGCTGTGTTTTTTATAATGTGAAGTGAAAACTTTCCTCAGTGTAAAGTTTCCTTTGGTAAATGTTGCCCAGATCCCACTGTCAAGGGTGTGCTGTGTACATGCCTGCTTCATTTTTGAGGACGGAAATACACTTTTACTTGGCCTTAGACATGCATGGAATGTAAGGACAGGACACAGTAGCAGTGGTAGTCAGATCTGGAAATGGTACAGAGACAAAAGTAAAGGTGTGAAATAGTCTTGGTATTCTAATAACAGAAACGAGAGTCAATGGCTTCATCTTCTTCTTCTTTTTTTAATGTATGTAAGTACACAGTAGCTGTCTTCAGACACACCAGAAGATGGCATCAGATCTCATTACAGATGATTGTGAGTCACCATGTGGTTGCTGGGAATTGAACTCAGGACCTCTAGAAAAGCATGCAGTGCTCTTAACCGCTGAGCCATCTCTCTAGCCCTTCATCTGGTTCTTGTACATGAGTAGATCACTCTTATCTGTAGCAGCCTGATGGCCAGCAAGTTAAGGCAGGAAAAAACAAACCTTGGGCATCTGATTGGGCGTTAGAGAACAGGAAGTTTAAATTCTCAGAGATAAATCCTAAATTTGGTAGTCAACAGCAACTTAAACAGGAAACTAGGCAAGAGAGCAAAGTTTGGGGGAAAAGGAATCTGAGCTTGACAGTTGGTTTGAGGGGAATATGGCACGTCCAACTAGAGGTCCTCTGGTGGTATCCTGAATCAGAGAGCCCCTGGCAACTAGCCATCCCTGAGTATGTATACAGGGCACACTCAGAGATAACATCCAGAGAGGAGAGTGAGACTCATGAGCCCTGGAAGTCACAACTTTAGCTACAGAAAGAAAAACCAGAAGGGATGGAGTCAAGGGGGTGCTTTGAAATAAGACACAGATGTCATCGACTTTCAAAGAGACAGCACCAACTGTAGCCACTGCTATTTAGAATCAAGCAGGTCCGGTCCAAACATTCCCTGATTTTTCTGAGACTAAGCAACTATTACATACAGCAATTAGAAGCTACTGACACTGGGACAAGAAAGCAGACAGGGACAGTGAGAGCAGAGAGGAGAATAAAGGGATAGAAAATGACAAAGTAAGGAGCTCAGGTTACACCTGCATATGACTAAGCTCTGAAGACAAGGAAGACATGGGCTGAGAGCAAGCTACCCTCCCATGCCAGTTCTGGGTACACACTTACTATACTTCCTACTGGAGACCTAAGCACTCATAGGAGGAGCCAGAACCAGGGGAGAACAGAAACATTGCTGGAGTGAGAAGACAGGAGGGTGTCAGAGAAGCCAGAGCACAAGCACAGTCTCGTCCCAGAAGCTGCTGCAGGTAAGGACTCTGCAGGAGGGCAAGGTGCAAAGGAGCCTCCTGCCCTGTGACTCTTCATGATGTAGAATGGAAATTTCTGTAAAATTTCCCATGACTTAAGTTTGCAGGTGTGCAATATTCCACACAACCATGCCAGGTTACCTATCTGCACCTATTCTTGCCTCTGTAATTTTAATCTTTTACTTTCTAACACTTTCAGGTCACTATTATAGACTAAGTTTCTAGACCAGTAGCTTTCACTGTCCTAACGCTGTGACCCTTCACTACAGTTCCTCATATTGTCGTGATCCCTAAGCATGAAATTATTTAGTTGCTACTTCAAAACTGTAATTTTGCTACGGTTATGAATCGTAATGCAAATCCCTGCTATGTGAGCCCCCAAAGGGGTCGTGACCCATAGGTTGAGAGTGCCTGCTCTAAAGCCTTAAGTTCCTGTTAGTCTATCAAGGGAAACAAAATTGGTGTCAGCCCACTGTCTAAGTCTATAGCCAACACAATAATGGATATATGGCATAAGAAAATGAGATACAGAAACAACTAGGCTTTCTAGATACAACTAGATACAGAAACAACTAAGGTGCAAAGGAGCCTCCTGCCCTGTGACTCTTCATGATGTAGAATGGAAATTTCTGTAAAATTTCCTATGACTTAAGTTTGAGGTGTGCAAACAGAACTCCAACCTAAGAGAAGAGAAAAAGCACATGTCTCCAAAAAAGGTTATCTTAAAGGAAATATAAGTATCTGAAGATAACAGAAATCTTTACAACCATGTAAAAGGGAGGGTGTAGAGAGCCACACCCAAGCCGGCAGCCTCCATTACAAGATGGCGCCGGCAGCCAGTTTCTTCTCCCCTTAACACGTAGTCTGCGCATGTGCCTAGGGCCAGAGTGCGCTAAGTCTCAGCCCATCTGCGCATGTGCTAGGGCCAAAAACGCCAAGTCACAGCCTATCCCGAGGTGTCTCATGAGGTAATGAGCAAACAGCCAATCAGAGATGAGCATGCCGCTCCAGGGCATATATAAGCAGTGCTTTTGGGGGTGTGGGGGGTCGCCCTCTGGAAGATGGAATAAAGTATGGCTGCAGAAGGATCTTGGCTGTCGTCTGTGTGTCTGTCCTGCGCGCACGACAGGAGGGGTGCCTCTTTATCTACTGAATTAGCATTAGTTGTCAGAATAATTACATAGAAGTTATCACGCTGGGCAGTGGTGGCAAACGCCTTTAATCCCAGCACTTGGGAGGCAGAGGCAGGCGGATTTCTGAGTTCGAGGCCAGCCTGGTCTACAGAGTGAGTTCCAGGATAGCCAGGGCTACACAGAGAAACCCTGTCTCGAAAAAATTAAAAAAAAAAAAAAGAAGTTACCACACTCACCTAGAACCTACTCTATACATAGCATATAACAGGTAAGAGACTTGAGTTTGCAAAATATAGTTTTCAATTGTTATCATGTTATCTTGATAAAATTTAACATTAACATTTAAACTTTGCCTTTGTTTCCTAAGTTGCATGTCTTCCATCACTCCTTGTATGTGGTCCACGTTTTCTTTATTTTCAATAGTTACATCCTTTCCATAGGCCCAGGAAGCCTGATTGGAGATCTGATCCAGGAGACCTTGACCTTTTTCTCGTAAGCCTTGCAATCCTACATCTAAAACAAACAATACTGGATTGAGTCTCTGAACAAGGGTGTTTCCCCCAACAGCTAGACTTGGGTTCTAAATGTAGACTTTAGACAGTGACATGCCAGGATGCAGACCTTTGACTATCTCAAGCAACAGAACCTTTAAATGGGCCTTAATTGGACCTCTTTTCCACTTTGCTAAATTCTCCCTAAATGGTCTCTTTAAAGAACAAATCTACATAGATGACTATTTCTAAAAACTAAAAGTATGAGAATCTCTATTCAGCAAATATTATTTTCTATTTTTTCCTTTTGCTTTTGTGTTCCATTTTTTAGGGAACCAGTGCACATATTTTGTTTAAAAATGTATAATATTTGTGAGATTGCAAGATCGCTCACAATGTATGATCAAAGTAAAAGAATGAACGCTAGCTATGAGGTGAGTTGCGGCAGCTCACATGCCTCACATGCCATGGGAAGCACTATTCAAGAAGTATAGACGCCAAATTAGACATAAGCATCAGAGCTCTCTTTTGAGAAAAACTGTGGCTCAAGAAACTTCTGATATTTTAAAAGCACATTTGGCGTACAAAATATTAAATAGTATTATGCATATCATCCACTAACAAAGGCTGTAAGCAAGTAAAATGTCAATACAAAAATGCTTTTTAAACTAATCCCCTGAAGTTGTTTTCATAATGAATTAATTTGGTTCAATCATGTGTCTCACCTCACTGTAAGGCATCTTCTCCACTAACTCCTCTTGTAAAATGCCCCTTCTCAGTTTTACTTCCAGCTAGGGAGTTCACCGTTTCCTACCGCACACACATGGAAAGGGTTCTGATGTCAAGTGTCAGAGGTGGATTAATAGAACGGGACCACACTTTCCCTTGGAGATTACTCCCAGTGTGGAGACACAATGCACAGAATCAAACCAGTTTTTTCTCATGGTTAGAATATAGCAACAAACATAACAAAATCACAGAATAAAACACAGTTTGGGGCATGCAGGGTTTGCCATGGAACACTCAAAACTATGGTTTCTGCATGCATTACATATAGCTGTCCCTGCAATATGCAAGACATAGCACCTGTAGATTGACTGAGTAACAGAAGGTAAAGACCCAAGAAGGGCAGGACTGAACGATCACAATGGAAAATAAATGCTTTAGCATAAATTATAAGCCTTCAAGGGAATAAAACCTTTCAATACTTTGTTTCTGTGTTCACTGCAAATGATAATTAGTTCAGTTTATAAATGAACTCTCTAACCATGGTAATATTTTTACAAAGAACTCTTTGGTTTCAGCATTTTTAAAATCTGCTTACCAACACTTTTCAGCTTCTCTTCAAGCAGCTTTAAAGTTTGCTGAATCGATGCTCCATCAGCTGGTGCTACGTCTACACACAACATCCCTAATAAGCCGTCCAACTGCTGAGACAACTAAAGCAGAGGGACAAAGAGACAACCCTGATGTAACCAGCAGCCCAAGTCTTCAATGATTAATGAGGTCATCACAAATACACTTGGAAAGACTATGCAGTTAAAAGATAAGGATGAGTAATCAGAAAGCATGTTATCTAGAAGATGGGACACACGAATGCATGCACCAGGAAGGTCAGCAGAATGCAAGAAGTTATTGATGGTTCCATTTCTGTCTGTGTTACAAAACACATATATTGAGAAACCATCAAAGTGAACTACTAGCTTGGAATTCTCTACTTAAATAGGTTCAATCACATGCAGAACAACAAAATAACAAATTAAAGAAATTCATTTTATTACTTCCACCAGAAATTACTGTCCCAGAAAAGTCATCATGGGGCATGCAAACCTACAAAAGTTTTGTGCAGACTGTTTGGATCATCTGAATACAGGGAAGGGAAATCGAAGCAGGTACTCACATCTTGGGCCACACCATGAAATTCCAAAGCTGCCTGCAGGAGGTTTTGCCTAAATTCTAGCTGACTGGCCTGTCGATAGCAAACGTCACTAAGCTGTTGCTGTAGAGACTTCAACTCCACAAGATCTTCCTCATCTCCAGCATTTAAGAGGGCTGCAATCTGCTGGTTAAGCTCCACGTATACTGCAAACCACTCCTGTAACAGGGGCATCACAAAGCAAACTAAACATCAGATTTGCTCCTGGAGCACTATTTATAATTTCTCAAGGAGACAGAAATTTTTGCAAATCAGAATTATTTAAATAGAAGATAATCACATGCTTCCACTGTGACCCCCAAATCAGTCCCAAACCAGACTGTCCAGGGCCTTCTCAATGGCCCTTCTTCCCTGCTCCAAGGGAAGCCTTTTTGTACTCAGAAAACACATAGGCCCCTGAAGTTTTCCCAAACCAATATAGTTCTTATCTAGAACATCCCACAAGACTCTTGTTGTCTATTCCCCTAAACCTCGACACTGCCTCAGTGAATTTGAATTTGAATTTCACCTTATCAGGTCCCCCATCCACAGAGGGATGTCACGAAGGCTTGGCTTTCTCTTAGCAACATTTCTACCACGTAGACATCTACCAACATCAATTCCTGAATTTGTCTCTGACTCCCTGATTCCCTTCTGAACTGTATTATTCTCTTTATCTTACTGACCTATCATAGACACTACAAAAGCTGATTGCCTGATACTATACAGCTCCCTAAACCTCAATTTCATGATCCTGTTCTCTGATCTCCAAGGACTGATCCCAACTGTCCTCCTTTAGCATGCTCACATTACAATCCTATGGGGTCCAACAACCCATGTCTATAGGTTTACGTCCAGAACTTGGCAGTCTCCTGCTCTTTCCTCTATCCTGGGTCACAGACTCATACTACTTCCATTTAGACCCATACCAGACTTCCTTCTACATATCTACTCATCACAACCCAGAACCAGGCTTCTCTGCCTGCTGCAACTATACCAGCTCACTCATGTGGGTATGGTACTATAGCCATGTGCTATACAATGGTGGTCAGTAGCAGAACACATAATACAATAATGTCCCACAGATTATACAGCTTATGACCATCACATCACTCAGTCAATGTTTATAAACATAAAGAAAAATACATTTCCAATGCTTGCCCCTCTCCACACTGTTGGGTACTGAATGGCAGGATACATAGACGTACATATCCCACTCTGTGCCTTGATCATATCAAAGACTTCAAAGTTTTATTATTTTTTTAAAAAACTTATTAGGCCTTATTCTGCAATATCATTTTCAAAGAAAAATTATTTTTATTCTTCTCTCCTCTTTTTCCACACATCCCTGGCATTGTGCCTGTGCTCCCCCAAAACGCGTGTACATACACACATTCTCTCTCTCTCTCTCTCTCTCTCTCTCTCTCTCTCTCTCTCTCTCTCTCTC